>CM041777.1:92698426-92818177 GCA_023374045.1 Limonium bicolor | reverse complement strand
CCACCAGGAGCTGAAGCATCTTTGCTTTGAAGAGCTCTTTGACGACTTGTTAGAGTCATCTCTCTGTTAGGTTCATCAACTGCGTCAATGAACTCCCTCCCTGATTTATTGTTTCTTCCACCCTCAGCATCACCATCAGAGAGTGGATCATCCTCAGCCTCATAATCAGTGTCACCATAGGAAACATTTTGCTTTCCCTCTTTTCCTGATAGTAATTTAGCATTTTGATTGACAGGTTCACCGGAGAGCTTTGACAGCCGTCTACTCTTCTTGCCCAGATCTTCATGACTGCCTCTTGCTACACCAGGAGATCTTGAATTCCTCAGTTTTTCTAAATATCTGATCTCATCATCTTCTCCATCATCATCAAATGCGTCACCATGCACACGCTTCTTCTGGGGCCGCCTGCTTTTACGAGCTGGTTCATTTTTTTCTCGCCCTTGTCTTTCTGATTCATCTCTGCTCATAGATCCCCTCCTTAGGGCACCTTCTTTTCCAATTGTGAATCCTCCTCCACTTGGAAAATCCTTCCACAGAATTCCCTTCAATATGCACCCGTTGTCTGAACCATCCTGCATAAAGCAAAGGTCACTGATTATTAAGTGGCACTGCCGTACTGGTCACAGGCTATAAATTGCAATTAGTCACTTCAGCTAAAGAGATAATATGGCAATTTTAACACTAGAATATCAAACCTAATGCCTAAAAGAAGTATAGAACCCCTTGATCTACTTATCAAAGTTGCATATAATTTCAAATGAGCTGTTCTTCATTTTTTAAGGGGGGGGGGGGGGGGGGGGGGGGGGGGGGGGGGGTCACACCTTCTGGTTTAGTCTGCGTCTTTGCGCACCAGATTGGGTTGGTTGACAGTTTTCTGAAGAACTGGCACTGGCATCAATAGTTCGCGTCACACCACCAACCTTGAGCTTAACCTTTTTAACCTTACCCTCATTCCTGCATCCATCATTGCTAGCACCAGATGGCCCTGGACCACAGTTCTCCCTGCTTTTTTCACTGTGATTCGAGTCTATATATTTATGTGATTCTGCACTATCCACACCCATACTACAGGTCTTCCAATCAGCAGTGGCACCTGCTTCACTTGTACAGGTCTCCTTGACACCGCTAGTATTGCCATATATTACCTCCAGGCTTACACCTTCCTTCTTAGCCTTCCTACTCAGTTTTTCACCCCTGTTTACACTAGTCGGAGGAAGTTGTAAGTGGGAAAGATCGACGTCAACCTCTTTCCTACTTGTGTCATTTTCAATACCCATATTGTCATCGCCAAAGACATTGTTTACATCTTCTGAAGTTGGTGTTGAGGCTAACGAAGAAATGCCATTAGTCTCATTTGCATGCTGGGATTCAGAGTGAGACCTGCGAAAGGTGTAGCTCCTCTTCTTCCTTACCGGGTTTTTGATGGCTTCAAATAAATTACCTCCAGCCTCCTCCATGGAATTAATATTCCGTATAGGACTCCTATTAGGATATTATCCGGGAAATGGAGCATACAGCACCTCTAGACCACTGTGAAACAGATGAATGACAGAAAACATACTAGAGATGAGTGACAGGATCATACGTAAGTGCTCTTATGTCTTCTAATCAAACTTAAATGCAGGAAACATCAGATAATTGATTCGCTGGCAACACACATAGCTAAGTTCTAAATACTGGGGACACCACGATATGAACAATAAGAAGATAAAGAAGAAACCCCAACTCCCACATGCAAAGGGTTCTATATGAAGGGGATAAGATCATAAAAATATAGTTCAAGAGAGTTAAAAGAGGCATCCATAAAATGAACATGAGAACCAAAAGGATCGAACAATAAGCATGATCTAGTTGTTTCCTTCCTTACCGGTTTGCTTTCATTATCGCACCAATCATTAAAAAAACCACCAAAATTGAGCAACAGAAACAAAGCAACCGTGTACAGCCCACTCAAAACCACTAATACGTTGCCCCCAAATAATCACCTAAACACAACCCATCCCAGAAACAAATGCAATACTGACAAACAAACAAGAAGGAAACAGTTGCAGTTAGGCTTAGTTCCTGCCGGTCACAGTGTCAATTTTGGCGAGTGACAGAAACCCCGTCCCATCCCATGGTCGAGAAAATAAATTCACATACAATTCGACTGGAAGAGAACAGAAGGCGCAAGTTTGTTACCTCCTTCGGCGCAAAATAGTGATACTACAGATCGGCGGAAGACAAAGAGCGCTGCGAAAGATAGGAAGAGCGTGCAAGAGGTGATGTAATGAGGGGTGGTAAGGAGAAAGTGACAGACGCAGATTTGGGGGCAAAAATTGGAGAGGAGAAAGGGGACGCACGACAGACGAAGACGAAAGCTAAGGGGGAGACAGACGGTTGGAGTAAGGGGTTAAACATTTGGTTATTTGGTTCGTGGTGAAAACCGAATTAATAAAAATAGTTTGGGTTTTTTTTCGGTTCTACTTGAATAATTGAATTTTGATATAATACTTAGAGGATAGAGGAGAGTATAATAAACAAGATAGATGTAATTGACATATTCCTTATCATTTCACTGTACATCCTTATATAGTATACGTTATCGAACCTTTGAGTGGTAGGAAAACAAAAGATTAAAAGTATACTAATGAAGACTTTGGGGAGGCTACGGGAGTTATACAAACGAAAGGTCTAAGGTATATCAAAGGATGATTGGATGTACATCCACTAATAGTATTATTTATAACACTCCCCCTTGGATGTACATCCTACTATCTCATTAAGAACCTTGTCAGGAAAAACTCATTGGGACAAAAACCATGGTCAAGGGAAAAAGAGTATAGTTTAAAATGTTTATCTCCTCCTCAATTTAACAGAATGTCTCTTCGATGTCGCATACCGATATCACAAACGAGCTTCTTAAAACTCTTGTAGGAAGTGACTTGGTAAATAAATCATCTAGATTCTCATCGGACCGAATCTTACGAACATCAAGGATACCCTTGGTCTGAAACTGATGGGTTGAGAAGAATTTTGGTGATATATGCTTCATTTGATCACCGTTGATGCATCATTCCCTTATTAGTGTAATGCAGGTAACATTATCTTCATATATCGTTGTTGGCATCTCTAGATTAGGCTGAAAACCACAAGAACTTAATAGATGATAGATGACTCTGAACCATGCACATCCTCTTCCCGTTTCTTATAACGCAATCATTTTGGCATGATTTGATGAAGTTGCCACTGTAGTCGCTTCGTTGCACACCATGAAATAGCAGTTCCACCATATATATCTTGGCACTCCTCTTCGTACAGAAATCTCGTGATAGAATCCTCATTAAAACTTTGTTCAGGAAACCCTATGGTGCAAAAACCAAAAACAAAGGAGAAAACATAACCACATAAAGATCTCCCCCTGAATTTGACATATATGAATGTATGTCAACGTTCATTCCATGAATATGTCATCAATCACCATCATCTTAACGTTGATGGAAAGGGAGAACAATGGTGATTTATGTTTACTGAGAATCATCACCTTACTGAATGGTAAGTCTTATATCATCATTCAATCATTCACATGTATAACATCTATAGTGTATTCTTGACCTGAGTCTCACACATTTTTTTTATCATAGAAAGGATGATAAATTTGTGTGATCCAATTTGCTCCCAAGGTCTATCTGATATTCGCATAAGAGGAGTATCCTTTACTAGTCATGTATTATCAACACAACTTTACAAAACTCATATATATGAGCCTAGTGCAAACAAATAATGCACTCTCAAGTATTTGAACTTAATACCCACATATATGCCCTCTTAGAGGCTTATGTCATACCCTTGGCGCATTTGATATATCGATATATATAATTTTATGAGATGTGACTTTATACCATTCGATTATGGTTTAGATGGTTCTCCAAGTCACCATTGATCATATAAAAACAAAAGGCCTATAGAGAAAATCATTCTCAATATTTTCTTCGAATACCAATTCCTGGGAATTCATATGTTCACATTACGCTCTCTTTGAGAGTTTAGATCCTCTTTCCAGGGATACACATAAGTTAACATGGTGTACCATTTATCATTAATTTTCTTTGAAAGTTTATAGCTCCTTTACCTAGGGTTAAACACCTTTTTCAAGGGTCTACTATATTCCATCTCTACGATATTACAACTCCTTTATCCAATAGGAGGAACACGTTCATTTCTCATATCGAGGTAGGTTATAACATCTCATATGCACAACTCTGGTGCATTATCATGCTAGCATCACACACTTCGGCGTGTTTATGATTTGTCTTTATCAACTATTGGAAGTTATATTCTGCACTTCCTTGTTCCTTTACTCTTGCAATATATCATTTTGGCAGTTTCTTCCCCCTTTCGAGGGTCTGAACTCCTCTTTCGAGGGTTGAAATCTTGAAACTCCTAATTTCCCTTTTCCTTTTCTGTCTGTATCATTTAAGCATATATGTCCTCCTTTTGAAAGACTTGTCTCTTCTTTCGAGGGTCCGAACTCCTCTTTCGAGGGTTCAAATCTTTCCTAATTTGCCTTTTCCTTTTATGTCATTAGGCATATTCGTCCCTCTTTCGAAAGACTAGACTCCTCTTTCGAGGGTCCGAACTCCTCTTTCAAGGGTTCTTTGGATCCCAAGGGTCGACCATGCCTCCAGCGTACTTGGGATTCATTTGTCATAGCGGTTGTCTCCCACGCTTCTAACCGAGATGGAACATTCGTAGCTAGTATATATATGATCGTGTTACTTTATTCATATCTATGAACGCATCAAGTATTTGCGACATTTTCCAAATGAATTATTCTTTGAACCTCTAGTTCATTTTGCTTTGTCATGCATGAAATAATTCATAGTCCATTAACATTTGGTTATGGACATTCAAGTTAGAGACAATCGCTCTCTAATTTGACATCTTATAAATTCATAAGCATCTTTAACACTCATACTTCCCAGAAGCATGGTTGTAGCAATATTCAATATGTGCTTGCTTTTGTAATCTTACAACAACGCATAATTGATTATACTCATAAGACTTTGTGCCAAATATCAAAAGTTATATCTTTCTCCCCCTAAAGTTGAGAATTATTAAGAACTAAAGGAGTTCATTATTCTCAACTTTCCTTTTTTTAACCCTTTTGATATTTTTAATGGGGGATGTATAGACACAAACCCAATTGTCTAACCTTTTTTCTTTCCTCTACAAAATTAACAACTTAATAAAGTCGTTCTTAGTGGGAGTATAAGTTACTCAATACCACTATTATTTCAACTTTCATATTATCCATCTTATTCTTAAAATCATAAGGATAATTTCATTATAGCTAGATTTCTCTAAATCAATAGCCCAATAAATACAATACTTCATGTGACCATTATTTGATGTATTAAACATCATATATATCTCAAATGTCCACATGTTAATTTTTCCACCCATAATCAATCCATGATATTTCAAGGGGGTATAAAAATTTTCATCCACTTCCTTTTGAATGATCTTGCTATATCTTATATGAACTATTGTCACCCGAGTAAGAACCTGGAAGCTCTTGATAGTTTAGAAAAACTAGTGATCCAACATCACTTTTCTCACGGATGACCCTTTTTTTTTATAGTTACGGTTGTGAGTAGGTTTCAAACCCAGGACCTTTAGTTTATTGTGCACTAACCGCACTTTAGTGACCCCCTTTTCCTTTTGGGCTTTATGGGATTCTACATTATATAAACTTATATCACTTGGCACATTTTCTACTTGTTTTCCCATCACTATGAGCATACTTTATCATTAAAAGTGCATTATTCAATGTTTTTTCTTGTTCCCCCAAGGAACATAATGAAGAGCTTTTAAAATTCACGGCTCACAAGAGCAAGCTCTCATTCTTCGTAGTCTCTTATAGACTATATAGTTGTATATAAAATATTTTTGGTTGTGCATTATAGCACTATCAATAATGTATGACTATGTCATTCATTGACTTACAATACGCTCGTAAATCTATTATAGATTATGAAGATGGTCCAACATACCATATTTTATTTCTTTAGAGTATCCATGAATAACCAATACTCGTAGTATGACTATTAAATATGTCAACATTCATGTACTCTAGTGCATATTTCGCACTTTAATAATATGTATTAAGGATGACTCCTTAACATTTTTCCATCAATAATGACATCATCTGAACAATATCCTTCAGGGATATGTGATGGTCTACCATGATGTCAATTTTAAACATTTTTCTTTTATACATGGTCCAACCATGTCTGGATGTACAATAATCTATCATAGATTATAAGATCTTTTACAATCGACCTTTACAAGATAAAATGGTCATTTTCATAAGCTAATTCAAGCTTTTAGTTCCTATATCATCAATATCTTACATATAGATCTTGCCAAAATCAACCTCAAGCTCGACTTCTTTCATAATCATGTATCTACACATTAGCATTTCAGAGCTTGAGTTGGAAATTCATTGGGAAAACTCTTTAATTTTCCAATAATAGTCCTCAAATGTAACTCCTCAATGGTTACTTAGGAGACCATGTAACTTATACCAAAGTTACATTGTATGAAGTTATCTTTAACTCTTCAAAATCTATCTGGCTCTCTAAGAGCTTTTACAATTGGTCCAATCTTATACCAAATGTTGACCATTTTTAAACCATCCACCTTAAATGCATAGTCATGCATAAGGGAAAACAATAATTTATCATTCTCAACCTTCAATGCAATAATCTTGCACGAGGGAGTAAAGGATCTTATAGCTCTCAACCTCGAGAGAATAATTTGGCATGAAGGGAAATAGCACACTATAATTCTCAACCTTTAATGCTTGTATACAATCGAATAACATGACCTTTTTATTTTTCTTCCTCTAGTGCACTCATCTTGAAATACCCCGAACTTAAATATAGTGATTAAGATTATTCTAATATGTATTTAAGGGCCTAATAACACCTAAGTAATATTGGTAAGGAAAAATAAATCCAAAAGAAATAAAGAAACGCTTAAAAAGCGAAAAACGCTAAAGAAGCGTTAAATAACCATAGGAGGTATGAGACCTCGGTTAGCGTATTATATGGATTCTAAAATCTTAATAAGGCCTAAATAATATATGAGAACAACTCCCGAAGAAAACAGATCCAAATAATGTATTAAAACGCTAATAGAGCTTTAGCGCACGTTTTTCGAGAAAACCCGAAAACGTGACTTTAAGTGGTCAAACGAACCTGTAAAAATTATAAATCATTAAATAACTATTATTAAGCATTAATGGAAGCTTAATAACCAATAAAATTAAAGAAACGAGAAAATTCCGGAAAACGGGCCCGGTTAGTGAATAGTGCTAAAACCGGGTAAAATAACGAGCGTTTTATGTAAAAGACGAAAAACGCTACAACTGGTAGTAATGTGAGGGGGCCGGTTTTAATGGGTTAAATAACCCCTCTCTCACACACATGTAACTAGCTAATTAAATAAGGGAGTCAAAAAGCAAAAGAGGGAAAAAGTAAAAAGGTACTTACCTTTTCTCTCACTTCCTACTCTCTCATTTCTCTATTCTCTCTCCCCCATTTCTTCCTCCCAGCCGACCTCCCTCTCCTCTCTCTCTGCTGGTTGGGCGATTTTGAGCTCCCCACTACAACAATGGCTACTCCATCTTCTTCTCCATGCTCTACCTCCATGTGAGCTCCAAATGTAAAAATAATTACATATTCTTACTCCCCTCATCATCCTCTACACTTATCTCTTTTAAAAATCCAAAAATGAGGAATTTCATCTCCATGGGTTTTCCCCATTCAAAGAGAAATTAGCATCAATGTGTAGCTTGGAGTCTTCTCTCTCCATTAAGGTAAAAATCTCCATGAAAACTTCATGTTTTCTCCACCTCCTTTGAAACTGATTTTTGCCCCTTTGTAACACTCTATTTTCTCTCTCTCTTTTGAGCATAATTTCAACCTTGCAATGGTGGTGGAATCACCTTCTTAAACCAAGGGCTAAAACCCCTCTTAAGAGCTCCAAAAGGTAAACCCTAAAATTAGTGTTCTAAATATTTCTATGAACTAGCATTAATTTAAGGGTTAGTATGTTAATTATACTTGTTTTGTGTGCTTTGGGTGATGGGAATGGAGTTGGCAACTCCATTCCCCATGTGACCGATTTGTGCAAGAAAGAGAGAAAGAGGGGAATCGGAAAAGAATGAAGGAATTAAGAGCTTAAGGTAAGAGCTCTTTCTTAATGCTAAATTTTAAATGCATTAGAGTAATGGGAATGGGTAAACAAATATAAAGAACTCAAAACATTGTATTGGTATTGTAGTATTGGAAGTTTAAGTATTTGTGAGCAAGTATGTGAATTGTAGGCCTTGGAGCCAAATAAATTGTATGTGTGTATTGGTATTGTGAATTGAGGAAGTATTGATGTATTGATATTGCTTGAGTGCTGGTAGGACCCTTGTATGGGTGTGGCTAGATTAGGAATGAATTTGATGAAAAAGTGTGTATGTGGCTAAGTAAGAAAAGTAGGTGAACTATGACAAAATTTTAGTAGGAATTGTGCATTATTGGGTGACTTAGTGAATGGGAGAACCAAAGTGTGTATTGGGTTAGTAGAGATGGTTAGAAACCATGGAGTAGTAGTGGTGATAAGAGAATGAAAGGATATAAAATCTGTAGCAAGAGGCATTAAAACACATTGGAGGAACTAGAGGAATCAAGTGTATTTGGAAAGCTTAAAGTATGTAGTAAACCACTTTGTAACAGATTTTGAGAAGGACTAGATAATGGGGAGGATTTGAGTGGAAGGTAATGTAATGAGGATACTAGTAATGGCATTGGTAGAGGGAGTAATAGATGGTAAAAGCTGATGTAGAAATCTGTAGCATTTGAGAACAAAATGGGTATAAGTGCTGAAGTGTAGTGAAGGAAAATTATGTAAGTGGATTTATAAATGAGTAAGGAACTTGGTGAACGAACTAAGGCAATTGGAGGGCCTAAGTAGTGTTTAAACATGTGGGATTACATGTAGGAAGATTGGGGAAACAATGGGCAAAGTATAGAACTGAAAACAGATTTTAAAACTGAAATACTGGACGGACCGACCTTGGGACCGAACTTGCAAGGTCGGTCGAGCCCAGATTTACAAAGACGAAAACCTGCTGGAATGGACCGACCTTGGGACCGGACTTGCAAGGTCAATCGGCCTAAAATTTTCCCGTAATGTAACTCACTGGAATGGACCGACCTTGGGACCGGACTTGCAAGGTCGGTCGGCCCTGAAATTTTCCAGTATTACCCTACTGACTTCGACCGACCTTGGGACCGACCCTGGGTAAGGTCGGTCGAGTCAAAACAAAAAAAAATTGAAATGATTATAGTAATCATATATATATATATGCTTATACCCATATGTGTGTATATATATAGTAGTACACCATTGATGAAGTAGTAAAGGTAAGAAGGTATGTACATAAGTAAGAAAGTTGTGTAATTAAGAATATTAAGTTAAACCGAAGTAACGGGATAACGGGGTAAGTACGGGTGTAGTAATTATGTAAGTATTGTAATGCTTAGAATTAATCGAATCATTTGGCATGTAGTCATTGGTTCGAGAATAGGAGTCGAGGAACAAGTGAGAACTAAGGAACAAGGGAACACCCGGTGAAGTAAATCCCGGTGAAAGGTATGATTTCTTCATGCCTTGTATCCTAATCTGGTTACCCCGATTTGTGTGCTTATTTGATCACCTAAATAAGATAAATGGATGAATCGAACTTTATTGCACTTACTTGTGCTTGTTTATATTGTTCTTGATATAATTGTCTTGAACAACAGTTTGTATAATTCATGAAATGAATGGATGAAGATAAGTGTGTATGTACCTTGTAGTGTATTTGAGTAATGTATTGTACCTTGTATGTATGTGCATGGGAGTAAGTATTATTGAGTGGCTTGGATGTGAATGACTTCTACTAATTCCTAACTACCTAACTCCTAACGTAAGTATTGAGTAAATTGGAATGAGTAGAAGTCCGATATAGTTTCGGCCACGCGTGAGGATGAGGAGACACAAGAGGTTGGATCCGATTCCTGGTTCTTAAACTTGTCCACGGCCCAAACCCCTTAAATGGGTAGCATCCTGGATTAGTGAACCAAGTAAAGCCCGGTGGTGGGACAAAGTAGTCCCTGCCCGGAGGTCCCGACGACTTAACTTGAGTATGTAGTAAGTAAGTAAAGTATTGTATGAGTAATGGTCTTGGCTGGTGTAAGTCATTGACCCTGAGTAAAAGAGTAAAGAGCACCCATTTCTAACCTGGGTGCGTAATGAAGCTAACAAGTATTGTGTATGTATGGTGTATGGATTGTGTATGTATTGAGTATGTATTGTGTATGCGTTTTATAAGAAAGGTAAGTAAGTATCAGTTGGCTTGTATGGATTACTTTGTATGTATTGAAATGTATGTATGTATTACTTGTGTAGTATTGTATTGGTATGAATGGAAGCATGTATGTATGTATGTATTTGTAAAATGAATTTCATGTATTCGACCAAGTGGTCGGCGTACCCTCGCTAGTACGCGGGGTATGCGGTTATCATATTCAGCGTAAGCTGAGCCCCTTAGGGCACCATTTTTAGTGTGCAGGTACCCGAAGCGGATATGATCACAGTAAGAGACTCATAGCCATGTTTGGAAAGCTAGGAGTGAAATATAGATAGTAGAGAATTGTACAAGGCTTGTAGCCTTTGTTGTAGAAGTGTACCAAGGGGTACACCATATGTATTTGGAGAACATGTAGTGGTGAGGAATGGGTAGAAGTAGTCTCTTAGTGAGTAAGTATGAACTTGAAGGAGTTATTGTATTTGTATTTGGATCTTAGTAAACTCGGTGTATTGTAATGTAACATATTATGAGTATTGTATTGGATGGAGCATTGTAGTATTCAGCAAGTAATGGGAGTATGTATTGTATTTGTGTAGTACTCGGATATTCCGGTCCATCAGACCGATGCTGTATGTAGTAGTAGTCTTGTTAGTCACGTGGGTGGCTAACAGCATTGTATGAAATACCCCAAACCTTGATATGTTGTTTAAATGTTAGAATATGGTATGTGAAGGCTAAAAAGTGCCTTAGAAATCCTATTAAGTACATTAAACCATAGTAAACACAGTAAGTACTACAAAGACAGTTTGAGTAAAAACATGCTCTAAGCTTGGAATGAACTTGGTTAGGACCCAAAGAGCCTACCAAGACTTATTAACATGCAATTATGATTTAATAAGGCTAATTAAGTCCTTAAGAAACATTGGTAGACAATTAAACCAAACAAAACACAAGAAAACACCTTAAAGTCAATTTAAGCAAATACTTGCCCTAGACTTGGTGTAACCTTGTATAATACCTAAAGGTCATTCCTAGACCTTATTAACATGATAATGAACATTTTAAATCAATTACTAAATAAAACCAAGCTTGAAAACAAGTTAAAACACAAAATGTGCTTTAAGGAGTCTTAAAGCACAGTTTTGAAAAATTGTCTTGTAAATGAGTTTTGAGTGGCTAAAAGTCCATCATTACTCTTTAATCAACATGTGTACTACTTAGTATCACATTAGGAAGTCTAAATCAATGGGAAATCAAAAATTTCACAAATGTGTGCCTTAATTTGTGAATAGTGCTCAAATAGTGCTAGTTTAAGTTATAAGTCAATATAAGTCAATTAAATGGTCAACCAAGACCAAAAACCAGTCAATGTACAAGAGGGGGGCCGATTTTGTAAGTGGTGAGTCATCACCCTTGTTAGTTTATTAAAGGAAGGATAAATGATAAAGTAAAGTACTATTTGCTTTTTAACATAAATATCTTAACAAAAGGCTTACCTCTCACCTCTTCTCTTCATTTCCTCCATTCACCACCGTATTCATCTTCTTCATCCCCTCTCAAAACCGTTCTCCTACTGTAGCACCATATTCTCCATCTTCTTTTGCTTGTAACTCATGGCTCCATGCTCCAAATTCAATTTCAAGACTACCATTCTTCTAGTTGGAGCAAGCTCTTCATTTCCCTCTTTTAAAATCTTCAAGAACTCCATTTTGGTGCCATGAAGAATCACCATTGAAGGAGCTTGAGCTCATATTTTCATGCCTTGTCATTCTCCTTTGCTTCAAGGTAAGGAAAATCAAAGAAAAACCAAGTTTCCCATCATTTTCATACATAACCGAAAATTCACCTCTTAATGGTGCCTTATCTTGCTCTCTTCTTAGCTTAATTCAAACTTCAAGGGACTAGGAGGGGTCCTATCTTGCCACTTATTCAAGTTCTCTTTCAAATTCCAAAGGTAAACACCAATTTTAGTGTTTTAAGACACATATGTAAATCTAGGGTTTAATTATGAGTTTAAGTATTAAACTTAATGCTCATTACCCTTATATGTGTATTGGTTAGAAGATTGACAAGTGATAAAAGCTCCTTGCCGATTTTCAATCAAGAAAGAACAAGACAAAACAAGTGAGAAAGCTTGAAAAACAAAGAGGTAAATGATCTCTCTTAATGTAGTTTTATGTATTAGGAAATTTAGCTATATTTGCTTAATAATTAACCTAAAGAGCCAATGGGAAATGAGTTAGAAAACTATCCACAAGGTGGACTAAAAGGACATGGGAGCATTGTTGTGTGTATTTGCAGGTTGAAGACATTATTATGTGGGAAATTCAGTGTTTAAGGTTTATACAATTTAAGGGCCTAAGTGCCAAGCAATTTAAGTTTATGCACTATATTGTGATTAGTGTAGTTTAAAGGTTTAGTTGTGTGTAAAGAATGTTTCTTGTGGAGATGAAGGTCTTTGATGGTTAAAGGATGAAAAACCATATGTTTGTGTGTAAGGAATGTGTATTAAAGGATTAAGTGTTCTTGATTTTCTAAAGGTGTAAAACTATGTGTTTTGGTGTAAGGTGATACAAGAGAAGCTATGGCAAAATTTAGTTGATAAACAAAGGAGCTTATGTGTTATAATGAGATTTTATGACCTAGAAGGTACTAGGAACTGTTAAGTGTTAAGATGGTGAAAGGAAGTGCATTAAGGTGTTCTTAAGTGTTAAGATGCCTTGGGCATAGTCTTGGAGATTTAGAGAACTAATGGATGATTTCTAGATACACCAAGGTCATGGTGGAAATGTGGTTTGATCTTGTGCAAAGTTGGGTGAACAATGGAAGTGTAATGCCTTGTGAAGGTTTAATTATGAACTTGTGGGAAAGACTTGAGGAGTGTGTGTAAAGGGGATGAGTGTGATGCAAAATGATGCTTTAGGAGTGGTTATCTTGTGGTGGAAGAACACTTTGGTTAGTGGAAGTTTTAAGCAAAAATTACAAGTTACAAGTGTAAGTAAAATGTTCTAAGTGTTAAGGATTTAGTAAAAGTTTGAGTAAAAGTTTAAGGAGTTTTTGGGATGATTAGAGAGGGTTTTAGTGTGCCAAAAAGATGTTAAAACATGTGGGAAAACATGTGTAATGCATGGGAAAAGATTGGGGTGAATTTGGAGTTCAAAATGAGGAGAAAAACACTTTGAAAAATGGGGTCTGTTCTGGACCGCCCCTAGGGACCGCCCCTGTGGGGAGGTCCAGTGGAATTATGCAGCCGTAGGAGCTTCTGATGTGGACCGCCTGTAACGCCCCTATTTACAACAAATACCGCGGAATAAAATCTCTAATGGCGATTACAGATCATCGGGCCCCAAACACCCGGTACATAACCTCACTAATTACTACTCACAAATGTTATAGTCTGAACTCGAGAAAACATAACATGACTACATTAATAGCAAAATACAACAACTCTCCACAAATCCTAATTCTCATCCCAATCACTCATACTCTTCGTGGCCACCTGTATAAACAACTCGTACCTGCAAGATAAAACCAAGCAGCCCACCCCGGGAGGGGTGAGTCAGTTCCCTGGAATGGAACTGGTACAATTCTCCAAAAACAAACTTATAAAACATAACTCTTCAAAATAAACAGTAACTTGAAATCAAACTCTTGAAAGTAAAACAGGGAAAGGAGGCACTTCAAAACAATCAATCATAGAGAAAAGAGAACAAGGTAAGGATAGAGACAAAGAACTTAAAAACCAAGTCAACCACTTAAGAAGTCACACCATATAGTTAGTAAGCATCCGTTATTGATGTTAGAACCAATTCTGGTTAAGAAGAGAAAGACTCAGGTAGTCACAAAGGACTAGGAATGATATGAATACCCAAAACCCGTGGTAGACAGTTTATGTCCCCACCATTTCAGAAAGCTGATTCCCACAGACAAAATATACTCAAGAGTGGAATAAATTCAACTGGGAGAGATGGCCCCCACCGCCAAGTACGTCCTTTTAGGACAGGGGATATACAGCCCCTCACTGTCTACTACGTCCCTTTTGGGACAGGGGATATATAACCCCTCACTGTTACCATTGAAGACGCGCGCATGTCGAAACCTCAAGACAACTCATGGATGAAACGATATCCAGAGTCAAAAGAAGAATTTACCAAAATTGACCTTTTCCAAATTCCCACTAGATCACTAACTACCCAGAGCAATACCAAAACACTCAGTCCTATATAGTGCAGAAGCGTAAACCCTAAGCAGTCAGTGTCTAGTGGAACAACCAAATAGAAGGAACCAATACCCATGTAAGTTTCACTTTCAAGGCTCAGTTAGTCACACAAGCTGAGTTAGTCACACAACCAATTCCTTTTTAGAAATTCCACTTAGCACAATTAGCGTTTGTCAAAAACATCCTTTAAGTCTTGTTAGCAAAGCATAAGAGTACGAGAAATCGTACCTGGGTAACGCTGTACAGTTCTAGTCAACTTGCGCAAACAATCATAGTACTCTGAAGAATATTAAAGGTAGTCTATCATCAATCACTTGTAGCCTGCATTAAGCTTAAAAAAACTCCTCACTCTTATTTCTAAGTCTCAATTGTCTTTTAAGCCCTCACTTAAATGCTATGTATAACCTTTGACTTGTCTTAGAATGTTGTATAACTCAAGGTTGTAAGACCAAGGAATGTATTTTATTAACACTTGTTAATTGTTCCACTCTTATCCACTTTACCCATACTTAACCATAATTCTCCCATTTAAGACCTTTATAACATAAGTGCATTATATGTTATTCAATCAATCTTAGAATTCCAATAACAATTCTTAAGCTCAATACTTTTATTCTTAATTTAGAATAAACATCGTATTATGACCTATGATATGTTTATCTTAGAATATTATACTATTACTTACAATGTACTGATTATGTATTTTATCAATATTACTAAATAATCCATTATGATTAAGTTTCCCCTTAACTTAATTAAGATCTACATCTTGTATATAGAAATCATAGTGTTGTATATACATTTTAGTATAACTTAATTGAGCCACCAAACTCAATTATCATATCCCTAGTTCAGAATGACTTTTTATATAACCATCTAATAATCTTGACATAAGATGTTGAATTACTTCTCATATTTAAATAACTATATTATAACTAACTTAGACGTAACAAACTCTTACATGTAGTATTCCCAAGATATTATTCGTTTTATTATCACCTACGTAATAAGGTGTTTTAAGATAACCTTTATGTATCCTTACTTACATTTAATTCCTAAATGTTTATTTTACACACCTTCCCTCCATAGACTATGTATAATCCTTTTACTAACTTCGATAAACTTAAGTCATAAATACATTTTAAATTGCTTACAAAACCTAAGGTTTCAAAGGGATAACTTAAACATTAATTTCCTTTATTATGTTTTAGGATAAGCATTATATCAACATAAGGTAAAATTTATCTAAGAATTAAATCCTCATTCATAAGTGAAATTGACAATTATTTAATAAGATAATCTATTCTGAAAAGTTCTCGTATTTTATATTCAAACAACATATTAATATTTCTAGTGTCGCAAAGTAGATCAATTAATATCTTATGTAACTTAGTTCCATCCGATTAAGGTTCAAAAGTTTTAATATCTAATTTCCATTTACATCTTTTACAAGTTCTACTACTAAATACATCACTTAATTATAATATCCCATTTGAATATTGGTAATAAATGTATTTTACATGGCTCATCTAATTTTTAAGAAACGGTTATTATTTAGATTAATTTCCTAATCATAGTTTATATCATAATCCTTTTAATGATTTTATCTTAAAACATTAGGTTATGGTTCAAAACTATAAATGTTATTAAATTATTAAATCTAGACTTACTAATCCACTTCACATTTAGATGTAAAAGTATTTCATTTATTTATTAATTATATAGTAAGTTCTATTTGTGCAAAATCTAATTACAAATAAATCCTAAGTCCTAATTAAATTACTTAACCAAATTATAGATTTACATTCTGGTCTTTGACAAATAATATTACACATGTATTTTAATATGGTTTATATAGATCTTAGAAATTCAAGATAACTTTTTTAAGCTTAATTTCATAACCACAATCCAATACTACCTCATATAATATTCTTTTAATAGTATTATGTATAGGTTTAATTTAACTTATTAATTCCTTCATATTCTATTTTCTATAAGGTATTTTATTTCTTTTATTTATTACATATATAAACTAGAATTTATTCAAGACATTCTTTATGTAGTTTTATTGCATTTAATTATTTATATTAACAGCTACACATATCTACACCAAAATATGGTTTATAAAATAAAGTATTTTCCTTAGTTTTAATTAAGTATATTAACCTAAATTTTATATAATTAATATCAATGTAGATTAATTTAATCCCTTGATTTAACCTAAGTTACTATCTATTTCTTTATATATATATATATATATATATATAGATATATAATATATAATAATCTACTACACTTAATTTTTATACCCACAAATATTTTGAAAAATTTGTTATTAAATGTTAATTAGTCTTATCAATTATCCCACCCTATAAAGTTTAATAATAAACTATACTTTAATTTTTGTACATTAAAACCATATATTATAAGATAATCTTATGAAAATTTCATAACACAATAATTTTAGACCATTTACCCTTGTCCAATAAAATCCCAAATTTAATATATAGTAACTATAATATTTTAGACATATTATAAAATTTTTATTTCATAAAAATATCCTTTTATGTATCCAAATAATTCCTTAATACCCGTAACTGCAAAATCATAACTTCGTTTAAAAACTCCAAAACCATATTAATTTACATCAAAATAAACTAGATTTTATAATGAATCTATGGTTAAAATTTCAAGTAAAAATACATTAGAGAAGGTATTTAAATTAATTCCACAAGTTAGGGTTTAATTTTGGAAATATTATAATTCATAACCAACTTAAACTTCCCTGTTCTAATCTCGCCGTCCGTTTCTATACCCTACGATCGGACGGCTACTGCTATTCGAGTTCATCATCAAACACAAAACGAAACCCGAGTACGTTTTCCTGATTTCTCAACTCATAGAACCAAATCGACTGATTTTGTTTCATTGGATTAGAAATTCAATTTCGGTTCTAATGGTACAATATACAAGCTATCATGCAGTATACAACGAATACGATTCTGGGCAACGAAGGTTAGGTTCTTGTCGTTACCGATGAATTTCTACAAATTCTCTCAATGTATTGCTAATTGGTTAATTGATAGAGGGTGGTAACCACACCCCTACCGCTAATACCGTCATTACCGTCCAATCTCCTTATACAATACAGATCCACGCAGCGGATACTTACATACTCAACGGTGGGTGATACACTGCCGTTAGTCACCCACGTGACCAACAAAGCTACTACTACATACAGCATCGGTCTGATGGACCGGAATATCCGAGTACTACACAAATACAATACATACTCTCATTACTTGCTGAGTACTACAATACTCCATTCGATACAATCCTCCATCCAATACAATACAAGATAATACACTACACATACCGAGTTTACTACTTTCCAACTACAAATGCGATACTCCTTCCAAGTTCATACATACTCTTTAAAGATCTAACCGCTACCCATTTCTCACAACTACATACTTGCTAAGTACAAGGGTGTGCCATTTAGTACACCTTTACATTCCACTTCTACCTATCGAAGTGTAGTCGCCGGTCTCTCACCTTGACCACATCCGCTTCGGTACCTGCGCACTAAAAACGTTCCCCCGAGGGGGTCAGCTTTCGCTGAATATGATAACCGCATACCCCGCGTACTAGCGAGGGTACGCCGACCATTTGGTCGAATACATGCAATTCATTTTGCAATACATACATGCATTCATACTTACATACATACATACTTACATAGATACATATATACATACATACATCCATACTTTCATTCACGATACTACAATACTACACAAGGTATACATACATACGTACGGCGCAATACATGCTTGGAAGACAATACAAGTCAACCAATACTCACTTACCATCTTCCAGAATACACATGCACAATACATACTCATTACATACCCGATACGCAATACGGAGATACACTTCTCCAATTCACACAGAAGGTGTTAGCTTCTTTACACACCCGGGTTAGTCGGGTGTTCAATACTCTTTTACTTCCGGTCAATGACTTACAATAGTCAAGACCAATACACATACAGTACTTACTCCTTACATACTTTACTTCCAGTTAAGTCGGTGTGACCTCCGGGCAGGGAGTACTACCTCCCACCACCGGGCTTTAGGGTGGCCCACTAATCCAGGATGCTACCCATACAAAGGGAATTGGTCCAAGGAAAAGATTATAGCCAGGATTCGGTTCCAACCTCTTGTGGTTCCTTATCCTCACGCGTGGCCGAAACTATATCGGGCTTCTACTCATTCCATTTACTCATTACTCATGTTAGGAGTTAGGTTGTTAGGAATTAGTAGAAGTCCATACTCACTTCCATACATACAATACACAAGTACTCATACTTACACATACACTTCATTCTCATTCATTCATTTCATGAATTATACAAACTAAATGTTCAAGAGCATAAACCAAGAACAATATAGTTCAAACACAAATAAGTGCAATATAAGTCCGATTCATGCTTTTATCTTATTGGTGATCACATAAGCACACAAATCGGGGTAACCAGGTTAGGATACAGAGCATGAAGAAATCATACCGTACACCGTCGAATACGTACTACCGGTTCCTTTGGAGATCAACTATTGATTCCTATACATACATGAAGTAATATGATCAATGATCTATTATTGATCTAACTTACTCCTTCATTGTTACTTCCAATGTATACTTGCTACTTTATTACTTTCCTACTTGGTTATAAAACCATTCTTTTCTCATTACTCTTATTTTTACTTTCTTACCTTTACTATTTCATTTATTATGTACTACTACATATATATGCATATATGTATATAGGCATATATGTATATATACATGTACATATGATTGCTATAATCATATTATAAAAATACTCTTTTTTTTTTTTTTTTTTTTTTTTTTTTTAAGACTCGACCGGACTTGCAAGTCCGGTCGTAAGTCCGGTCCAAGTCAGTAGCTTGCATTACGGGAATTTTTCTGGCCGACCGGACTTGCATGTCCGGTCGCAAGTCCGGTCCATTCCAGTAGGTTTCATCGGGGAATTTTTTTGGTCCGACCGGACTTGCATGTCCGGTCGCAAGTCCGGTCGATTCCAGTAGCATTCTGACGGGGAAATTTTCTGCTCGACCGGACTTGCAAGTCCGGTCGCAAGTCCGGTCGGCCCCAGTACTTCAGTTTAAAATCTGTTTTCAATTGCATTCTTTACCCATTGCTTCCCCAATCTTTACCAATACTTCCCCACAGGATTTAGCACTAGTTAAGCACTCCAAATCACCTTAATTCATCCACCAAACTCACTACTCAATCCTTACACAAGTTATACCAATTTCCAACATCTCATCTCAACACTTACATTGTTTTTCTTCACACTAATGCTACAGATTTTGGTTTCTTTCATTATGCTACAGATTTTCATCTCAACTTGCATTCCAATACTCCTTCAACTAATGCTATACCTAGCATCCAAAATGCATGGTCTTACACTCTAGTTTCATTCCCTCAACATACTTCTTTCAAAATCTGTTACAAACTACAAAACTGTCCATTTAAACTCTCCAAATACTTCCTCTTTTTACACCACCTAAGTCCTCTCATTTCTACCCAAAATTCGACATGGTCTCCCCTATATTTCTAACATTCTCCACACACTAATTCAGCTCACAAATTCATGTTCTCACGACCTGTTACACAATCCTCATTATACACATTTCAATACCACTACAACATCCATAAAATCCTGCACATACCCATTCAATACCCAATGTTTTCCCAAGTTTTAAACATCATTTAAAAGCTTCAAAAACTGTTACATTCTTTTCTCCAATACATTTTTACATTACTACTACTCGTACTCAATACATTGCTCATTTCTACTACTCCAAAAACTGTTACAATACTACATATACAACTAGCTCAAGGTAAGTACAATTACCTTGTCTTGCTAGTTTTCTTTTCTTCCTTTTTCCTTCTTCCTTTCTATTCCTTTGTCTCGGTCCCAATGAGGACTCAACCACACACAAGTGCTACAGCACATACACATTACACAATTACCTTTAGCTTCATTTATACTAACCCTAGAATTCAAGTTTTAGGGTTTAGGAAAGAGTTTACCTTCCAAATGAGTAGATTAGTTCTTGACTAATGAAGGAACAAGATTCCTAGCCCACAAAAGTAGCCAAAAACGGCTGGAGCAAGGGAGAGCCAAGAGTTCAAAAATTGAAAATTCTTAAATGCCAATGAGGGCTAGAAACAATGGATTTTCGAATTTCTTTTTACCTCAAGATGATAAGGAGGTGAAGGTGCTTCTAATGGTGGCTTCAAATCTCCAAATGGTGAATACCCATAAAATCGAAAATGGAGCTTTTAGATTTTTGAAAGGAGGGAAGTGTTCTCCTTTGCAGGGGGATTACAATGGTACTATTTTGTAATTTTTGGAGCAAGATTGGTGGGTTAACAAGAGGAGAGAAGGAGGGAGTTGTGTGAGCTTCTTCCTTTCTCCATGAAAATCGCAGGTAGAAGAAGGAGGGGAAAAGAGAGAATAGAGAGGAGGGCCACGTGAGGAAGAGGGAAAGTGAGGAGAGAGACTTATTTTTTCTTCTTTTGCTTTAGTTAATAGGTTTGTCTTTTAGCAAATAAGACACATTAAGTGAGTGAGGAGGGGGGGGGGGGGGAAAATCGGATCCCATATGCACACTCACACAGATTTTACATTTTTAATTGCAAAGTGGACACACTAAGTTTCTCTATTTGCACTCTCACCCCACAACTTACCGGTTGTTACAGTTTTCACTAACCGGTACCCGTTTCCGGAATTTTCTCGTTAATTAATTTATTGGTTCTAAAGCTTCACTAATATTTATTAGTGACTATTTAGTTGACCAAATTTGTTACGAGTCTATTTGACCCGCTTAAGTCACGTTTTCCCGGTTTCCTCGAAAAACGCGCTTTAAGGTTCGTTTATGCTTTTAACCCATTTTAAAGGTCCGTTTTCTTCGGGATTTGTTCCCTCGTATTTATTTAAGTGTAATTAAGCCTTTAAAATATATTCAGCCTAATTAATCACTGTTTTTAATTACGGGGTATTTCAATCTACCCCCTTAAGAAACTTTGTCCTCAAAGTTGCTCAAGGTTACGGTTTATCATTTCTACTCACTTGGCAAGTCGATTGCCACAATACATACTACTACTACTACCATACAAGGTGTTCACAATTCTTACACTACCAGCATACACAATCCAGATACCATGTACCATACTTACTTCGAATACCATACACAACCATACTCATACTACTAGCACTACTTTGTGCCAATAACATACAATTAGCACTACATGTGCCAACCAAAGTACAAATTACAATACATACATGCTACGCAATGCTAACCCGAAGCAATGCAGTACACATTACAATCCCGCAGGCACTCAGGTCATCTAGACACAGGACTCTTCTCTGTCCCGCTGCCCTTGGAATAATACAATATGATACTCTACTACCTTCTCAGGCATACGCTTCTAGCAAATCCTTTATCTTCAGGCTAAGAAAAATTCTTTCCCAACTACTACTTAGAAATTCTCCAAAGCATACAACTCCCAATTCCAGTTTGTATTTATTGCTTCTACCATATGCGTGATTCTTGTGACCACTTGAGGGGAGAATCTTCTGTTCGATCGTTACCTGAGTGATCAGCACATGTTGAACTATTTCCACCCCATTTGTGTTCGGCTTCCCTTGATCTGATCAGGATCAAGTTCGACTTCCCACATCCGTTTCAAACAACAGATAATTCAATCATTTTCATTTTCTACCTTTTTACTCTTCCTGGTCATAATTACAATTTCACACTCCAAAGGATGGAATTCAGTCCATCCATCATTCTCAATCTACTTCCCAAATACTTTCTCAGAATTCGATGCCTAAATGCTCATTTCATCAATCTTCTCTACTTCCTTCCATTACCCTCTATTATCTCTACTATTCTGACTAGGGAATACATTACTTATGAAATTCCGCTGTCCTCAATTTACTTCCAATAACATACTTACGAATACACCACTCGTGGGTTACATTCCTCTACTACTCATAGTACCCCGTACTACTTCTTTAAGAATACAATACTTGTGGAGCTCCGTCCACTACTCATTCGCAATTGTCTCAAGACAATCACCTAGGGAACTCGATTTCCTCTAGGTTATTCATCGGTTTTATACCGACTCATGCATCGTAATGCCATATCTAAGTTCAAATAGACACACACTACAGGGATTATCATCCCCAAGAGTTGCTCTACTCCTCTTTACTATAACTTTTACACTGGGATTACAAATGGGTATATTTATCCTGTGGTATTCGCACTAATCATCAATCGATTCTCGTTTGTGCTATGCACATTATAGTTTCTGTGTTTTATTCATGAAACTTACATTAAGCGGTTTTCGCTCTACCCCCTTAAAAGGGATTACGCCCACGTAATCTACCATATGTTACTATTAAACATTGGTTTACTCGATTGGGGCAATCTGAAGCGTTTAGCTTCACTACAATACACTATACAATATGCTCTGGTCAAAGGGTCTTAACCATACCAATGGTTTAGTCTTTGCACCGAGGATTCCTATATGAGTTTATTTAACTCATAATTAATTCAGTTCTAGCCTATTAGGCTTCAAGGCATTAATAGCCATTCTTTCATACTTACTAGGTGTATTATATTTCCTAGCTAGGGCCCACTAGCTTCTGCTGTGCGACCCCGATAACTTGGGTTACTCACCCTTCATGTTATCCTTAATGTGCTATACATCACCTTTTATCCCTCTATTGTGGAAATAAGGTTTACCAACAGTGTGGTATTCTTTTACCGCTGTTTGAACTCAATGAGTTTTTAGATTGTAACCAGCTCTCTGGTAATCTATTACACGTACTATTCGTACTCCCACGATTATTCCCTACGTTCCTCCGACTTGTTGTCGGGCGAGGTTAAGTCACTACCTAGTTGCAGTGCTTCCTCTGTTGTCACTAGCTTCTGAGTAATACCAGTTCTTCTGGTTCAGTACAAGTGTTTGTTGCTTGTATGACCTTGCATTCTCAATGCATCGGTCCAAGTGACTTTCTCAGTCTTCTTTCACCTTTTATCCCCATGGAATTCACATCTGTGATTGTTAGTGTGCTTACACTCTTAGTGCTTCTTTGGCCTTAGGCCGCACGGTTTGTTGCTAAGCTTGCTTGACTGGCTAATGCCATGTTGTTGTGAAAGAAGGGTTTACTACGGTTTACATTTCCCATATTCCTAGCTATCGCATTAGATCATTGCTGCGTGAGTGCAATACCAAAACACTCAGTCATACAGAGTGCAGAGGCGTAAACGCTTGGCAGTAAGTCACTTATGTGATAGGGATGAATATTTTTGCTTGTCATCTCATACTTATACTTCGTGTCATTGTCCAACTACTCCTCATTCCGGTCGCTTGTTGCGCACCGTATTCTTACTCACTATACAACATCGTTTTTACGGTCTCCGTTACTGTGGTAGCTTACCTTTATTCATTGCCATTATCGTTGGCACCATTTCCTTATGGTGTACAAACACTAGGAGGTTCCTAGTCATACGTGTGACGGTTGTCGTAGTATACCGCAATACTATTATCTTCCCATTGTGGGGATGTTTTATTTCAATTTAGGTTTCATGTGAAGGTTAGCTTACCTCACATTACTTCCTCATTCATGATGTAGTTTGTCAAATATCTTAGTTGACCAAGGATGAAGTGGTTTATCATGTTGCAAGCTCTCTTGAGCGTTGGTCATTCATGGTGTGTAGTGTGCGCACCCATTGATTGGTTTCGACAATTACTGTCTCCATAGTGCTGAGCATTGGTTATAGGCTCTAGCAGTGCGGTTTTACTTGTATGTACGTCACCGGGACATCCCAAGAACTTCGAGGGTTTTCTGGTCCCGTTCTCCAATTGGAGGGTATTCTATCACTAGTAGGTGAAAGTTCCCGTTGAGGGGTGTGTTTCCACTCACAGGTCTCATGATAAGGTTTACCATGTAAGTATTTATACCATGGTTCACCACATGATTGGGTGCATAAGGAGTATACTTACTCCTTCGAGTTTCGATTCTCTAAAGGGGTGTGCTTCTACAGTTCACAGCCTCTTGTAGGCGTAGTGGTTTGGAAATCTCATTTCTTATTCGTTGTCTCTTGGCAATATTTATGCACACGTTTTGTTGTTATGGTAGACGGAAGCCTCTTTCTAAGGGTTCACATCATCACCGCATTGGTGGTCTTTGGTTAACGAGGGATACCTTTCCTCGAGTTTCTCATAGTGTCCATGTGTGGACTAGAGCAATGTTGGCACTAATACGATTCCTATGCCTCTGTGCTTACAGAAGGCATGAAGGTAGTTAAGAGCTTGTCAATTGTATACTAGACTGATGTTCTAGCGACAGTGACACTGAGTTGACCATTACTCCAAGCCACTCAGGATGTTGGGTTTGGATTGATGGTCCAGTTGTTGATTTCTTGTCATATGAGACAATATCTCTTTCAAGTCTTATATCAAATGGTGTGGTTTGCAACCATTTTAGTTTACACAACGTATTTGGTTTGTGGCCATTAAGCCTTATTGCTGCAAGCTATGCCCTTGCAAGCTGCTTATACACGTTTCCACTCATTGTATACCATCACAGGATGGAGATATTGCTGGGCTCCGTGGTAAGTCGTGACATCACGCTTCCGTTCATAGGAGCCCTTTAGGCAATCTGGTGCTAATCAGTGCCTTCTTGTAGTTTAGGGTATTTCCCGTTATGCGGAATCCCTTCGGTGCTCTCACGAGTGTTCGTTCTAGTTCCCGCGTTCTTATCATGGCGTTTGTTCGACTGTTGTCAACTCAGACACCCTTCGAGGGTGCTCTCCTGGGTGTTGTTAGGTATGTCGCTTACATCCGGTTAATGTTTATGGTATGTTGTGTCTACTATTCCGCCTTGTGGTATTGTATTTGAGCTATTCCCTTTAGGGTTATAGCGTCTCCCGTTCTTGGGTAGGTTGTTTATACTTGCTCATAGTGCTTAAGACTAGGTTTAATATTCTCTTTGATGGTGGATTGTGCTTCGTAGTAATCTTGTGATTGCTTTAGGTTCTGTCCCGTTTGTTGAGCATTATGGTGTTCACGTTAGGCAACTGCCTTACTGTGTTTAGGCTGGGTATACTTTCCAGCTGCCATGTAGTTGTTTGAAGCCTTGAGACATATCCAATGTCTATACTTACCAGTTTGTGCCCTTTGCACTTCCTAATCCTCTTCCTTATCTTCAGATGGATTCTCTGAGTTCCTTTATACTTATTTCTTAGTTGAGTTCCTTCTCCTGGATCGTCTGGGGTGTCCAGTTGTTCTGGTTTGAATTTACTCATGGTCCGTAGAACGGAGTTGACTACTTCCCGTGTGTCATACACTACATGTATACATACGTGGGGTACCATGTTGATACGTTACCACTTACCCAACTACATTGTCAGGCCCGCAAGCTCCTTCGGAGTGCGGTTGTCCCACATCCCGTAATGGGTACACTCGTAGTGTTGTCACACGCCTAGATGAAGTATTCTATTGTCAACCCTCTTGTATCTTTCTATGATACTCACCGTAACTTGTTGGTTTTGTTTAAAAATCCAAGGTTTAAAAGAAGGTTGTGGTTTTTGAAGAAATCTTGGTTTTGAAAAATAACAGATCGGTGTTTAAACGAAGTCTCTCATGGCATAGCCATGTTTGAGGTCTTGACCAAGTCTAGCTTCTCGCCGACCGGTATATTCTAGATACATGGTCGGGCCGTTAGGCCTTTCCAAGGTTCCATACTCCTTGTCGTTTGGATGTGTGATCCTGTAGTTGTTTCGTTACGGTCACCGTACATTACTATGTACTTGTGACGTGTTAGTGCTCCTTCACATACTCATGTTCTTACTGCACTTGCCGTGGCAAGTGCGTGGTACTGGTGGTTTTTGAGTAACCTATACCGATCACGGTATGGTTTCCACTCGCATTTGATAGTCTTGTTGACTCTTCCCTTGATCTTATTGATCTACAATTGGTATACTCGATCCTTTAGATAGCTCTCGGTGGTCTAGACATGGCTGTCGTAGATCTCGGTACTTCTCCACTCCTTGGCGGTTTCCGTTCTATTTGGTCTAGTGTCGTTCCTTGTGGCTCGCTCCCACACCTTTGTGGTGGTTACTGAGCCTTCCTTGTTTAGGTACTACGCTTGTAGTCCTATAAGATCGTATCTCATGGTTGCTTGTAGTTGTCTGAGCTATATTGGCCAGGTATTGCAACCCTTAATGGCGTCGCGGTTTTGGAGTCAGTCACTCCCGACTATGTCCTTAGCCAGCTAGCTCACCGTTGGTGGTGTTGCTTGGCCATTACTGTGGTCCCGCAGACTTGTGTCTCGGATTTCATTACTGCCCCCGTTTCCATTTCGTTGCACGGTTAGTGCTCCTTTCCTGTTGTTGGTTGACTAGCTAGGTTTCGCGACTGCTAAGCACGTCGCCCCATGCTGTTGTAAGTTGCTGCCTCCTCGTGGTTGGAGTGCTCATCCTACCGCTATTAAGTGCGGGTGTTGTGGCTCAACCAGAAATCATCTCGGGACTTCCAATTCTTGGAATCCACTATATGTCGGGTTCTTCCTCTTATAGGAATATCTCACTACTGCCAGATCGGTTTTCCCGAATATGAGAGGACTTTCCTTCTCTCTGGCGTTCTTTTCCAAGTTATACAAGGGGGAATGCGGCGGGCGGGACTGGTATTGTAGGTATCCGGTACACTCCGGTGATCCCTAACTAGCGTATCTCTAACGCTATCACTCAGCCCTTAGCCCTAAGCCTCCAAATCCTAACTCGGTATCTCCTAAGCTCGGTATTTCCAGTCATCAGAGCGATACTTCGCTCTGATACCACTTTTTGTAACACCCCTACCGCTAATACCGTCATTACCGTCCAATCTCCTTATACAATACAGATCCACGCAGCGGATACTTACATACTCAACGGTGGGTGATACACTGCCGTTAGTCACCCACGTGACCAACAAGCTACTACTACATACAGCATCGGTCTGATGGACCGGAATATCCGAGTACTACACAAATACAATACATACTCTCATTACTTGCTGAGTACTACAATACTCCATTCGATACAATCCTCCATCCAATACAATACAAGATAATACACTACACATACCGAGTTTACTAATTTCCAACTACAAATGCGATACTCCTTCCAAGTTCATACATACTCTTTAAAGATCTAACCGCTACCCATTTCTCACAACTACATACTTGCTAAGTACAAGGGTGTGCCATTTAGTACACCTTTACATTCACTTCTACCTATCGAAGTGTAGTCGCCGGTCTCTCACCTTGACCACATCCGCTTCGGTACCTGCGCACTAAAAACGTTCCCCCGAGGGGGTCAGCTTTCGCTGAATATGATAACCGCATACCCCGCGTACTAGCGAGGGTACGCCGACCATTTGGTCGAATACATGCAATTCGTTTTGCAATACATACATGCATTCATACTTACATACATACATGCTTACATAGATACATATATACATACATACATCCATACTTTCATTCACGATACTACAATACTACACAAGGTATACATACATACGTACGGCGAATACATGCTTGGAAGACAATACAAGTCAACCAATACTTCACTTACCATCTTCCAGAATACACATGCACAATACATACTCATTACATACCGATACGCAATACGGAGATACACTTCTCCAATTCACACAGAAGGTTGTTAGCTTCTTTACACACCCGGGTTAGTCGGGTGTTCAATACTCTTTTACTTCCGGTCAATGACTTACAATAGTCAAGACCAATACACATACAGTACTTACTCCTTACATACTTTACTTCCAGTTAAGTCGGTGTGACCTCCGGGCAGGGAGTACTACCTCCCACCACCGGGCTTTAGGGTGGCCCACTAATCCAGGATGCTACCCATACAAAGGGAATTGGTCCAAGGAAAAGATTATAGCCAGGATTCGGTTCCAACCTCTTGTGGTTCCTTATCCTCACGCGTGGCCGAAACTATATCGGGCTTCTACTCATTCCATTTTACTCATTACTCATGTAGGAGTTAGGTTGTTAGGAATTAGTAGAAGTCCATACTCACTTCCATACATACATACATACACAAGTACTCATACTTACACATACACTTCATTCTCATTCATTCATTTCATGAATTATACAAACTAAATGTTCAAGAGCATAAACCAAGAACAATATAGTTCAAACACAAATAAGTGCAATATAGTCCGATTCATGCTTTTATCTTATTGGTGATCACATAAGCACACAAATCGGGGTAACCAGGTTAGGATACAGAGCATGAAGAAATCATACCGTACACCGTCGAATACGTACTACCGGTTCCTTTGGAGATCAACTATTTGATTCCTATACATACATGAAGTAATATGATCAATGATCTATTATTGATCTAACTTACTCCTTCATTGTTACTTCCAATGTATACTTGCTACTTTATTACTTTCCTACTTGGTTATAAAACCATTCTTTTCTCATTACTCTTATTTTTACTTTCTTACCTTTACTATTTCATTTATTATGTACTACTACATATATATGCATATATGTATATAGGCATATATATGTATATATACATGTACATATGATTGCTATAATCATATTATAAAAATACTCTTTTTTTTTTTTTTTTTTTTTTTTTTAAGACTCGACCGGACTTGCAAGTCCGGTCGTAAGTTCGGTCCAAGTCAGTAGCTTGCATTACGGGAATTTTTCTGGCCGACCGGACTTGCATGTCCGGTCGCAAGTCCGGTCCATTCCAGTAGGTTTCATCGGGGAATTTTTGGTCCGACCGGACTTGCATGTCCGGTCGCAAGTCCGGTCGATTCCAGTAGCATTCTGACGGGGAAATTTTCTGCTCGACCGGACTTGCAAGTCCGGTCGCAAGTCCGGTCGGCCCCAGTACTTCAGTTTAAAATCTGTTTTCATTGCATTCTTTACCCATTGCTTCCCCAATCTTTACCAATACTTCCCCACAGGATTTAGCACTAGTTAAGCACTCCAAATCACCTTAATTCATCCACCAAACTCACTACTCAATCCTTACACAAGTTATACCAATTTCCAACATCTCATCTCAACACTTACATGTTTTTCTTCACACTAATGCTACAGATTTTGGTTTCTTTCATTATGCTACAGATTTTCATCTCACTCTTGCATTCCAATACTCCTTCAACTAATGCTATACTAGCATCCAAATGCATGGTCTTACACTCTAGTTTCATTCCCTCAACATACTTCTTTCAAAATCTGTTACAAACTACAAAACTGTCCATTTAAACTCTCCAAATACTTCCTCTTTTTACACCACCTAAGTCCTCTCATTTCTACCCAAAATTCGACATGGGTCCCCCTATATTTCTAACATTCTCCACACACTAATTCAGCTCACAAATTCATGTTCTCACGACCTGTTACACAATCCTCATTATACACATTTCAATACCACTACAACATCCATAAAATCCTGCACACACCCATTCAATACCCCATGTTTTCCCAAGCTTTTAAAACTCATTTAAATGCTTCAAAAACTGTTACATTCTTTTCTCCAATACATTTTTACATTACTACTACTCGTACTCAATACATTGCTCATTTCTACTACTCCAAAAAACTGTTACAATACTACATATACAACTAGCTCAAGGTAAGTACAATTACCTTGTCTTGCTAGTTTTCTTTTCTTCCTTTTTCCTTCTCTTCCTTTCCTCTTCCTTTGTTCTCGGTCCCAATGAGACTCAACCACACACAAGTGCTACAGCACATACACATACACAATACCATTTAGCTTCATTTTATACTAACCCTAGAATTCAAGTGTTAGGGTTTAGGAAAGAGTGTTACCTTCCAATGAGTAGATTAAGTTCTTGACTAATGAAGGAACAAGATTCCTAGCCCACAAAAAGTAGCCAAACCGGCTGGAGCAAGGGAGAGCCAAGAGTTCAAAAATTGAAAATTCTTAAAATGCCAATGAGGGCTAGAAACAATGGATTTTTCGAATTTCTTTTTACCTCAAGATGATAAGGAGGTGAAGGTGCTTCTAATGGTGGCTTCAAATCTCCAAATGGTGAATACCCATAAAATCGAAAATGGAGCTTTTAGATTTTTGAAAGGAGGGAAGTGTTCTCCTTTGCAGGGGGATTACAATGGTACTAATTTTGTAATTTTTGGAGCAAGATTGGTGGGTTAACAAGAGGAGAGAAGGAGGGAGTTGTGTGAGCTTCTTCCTTTCTCCATGAAAATCGCAAGGTAGAAGAAGGAGGGGAAAAGAGAGAATAGAGAGGAGGGCCACGTGAGGAAGAGGGAAAAGTGAGGAGAGAGACTTATTTTTCTTTCTTTTGCTTTAGTTAATAGGTTTGTCTTTTAGCAAATAAGACACATTAAGTGAGTGAGGAGGGGGGGGGGGGGGGGAAATCGGATCCCATATGCACACTCACACAGATTTTACATTTTTAATTGCAAAGTGGACACACTAAGTTTCTCTATTTGCATTCTCACCCCACAACTTACCGGTTGTTACAGTTTCACTAACCGGTACCCGTTTCCGGAATTTTCTCGTTTAATTAATTTTATTGGTTCTAAAGCTTCACTAATATTTATTAGTGACTATTTAGTTGACCAAATTTGTTACGAGTCTATTTGACCCGCTTAAAGTCACGTTTTCCCGGTTTCCTCGAAAAACGCGCTTTAAGGTTCGTTTATGCTTTTAACCCATTTTAAAGGTCCGTTTTCTTCGGGATTTGTTCCCTCGTATTTATTTAAGTGTAATTAAGCCTTTAAAAATATATTCAGCCTAATTAATCACTGTTTTTAATTACGGGGTATTTCAGAGGGGAATGAACAGGAATGCAAAAACGAACATCATAGATGGTGGAATTTGGTCGGAATCGTACCGGAGATGCGCCGGCAAGACATTTGAACTCGTTTTCTAGAAAAATAGTATTTTTTTGTGCTCTTCAGGTAGGCAACTTTAGATGCTTCTATCTCTCAAACGATCGAGAACTGGCTTGAGGTTTCTTCATAAGAATTGTAGAGGAATCAGAGATCTTTAAAACGAGCTATAGAACAAGAATTTTCGCCCACGGATGAAGAAAATATGATAGGACGAAGTTTACCTGTCAACTGAAATTTCCGGATTTCTGGGTTTCCAGAACTCGGGGAGGCAACTTTCGATGCCTTTATCTTTCACCCTATTGAGAATCAGCCTTTGGTGTAAAAAGTAAAGTTGAAGAGGGATTAGAGATTTTCAAAACAAGCTAAAGAACACGAATTTGGCTGAGAAACAAAGAAGTTATGGCGAGACGAAGTTTACCCGCTCAACTGTTTTTTTCTGGAAAACTGGTTACGGTTTTGCGGGTAGGATACTTTGGAACAATTTTCCGGCTGATGTATAATGAATTGGTTTGTGTATGAGTTATGGTTGGAAAGAGCATTCGTAGGAGAAGATAATGCAAAAGACGGCACTCAAAAATTCCAAACGATGTGAGAGATATGGATGTCACAAGTTAAGGCGAAATCAGTTGCGAAAATCGTGGAGATAAAAATGGCTAAGTGTTGGGCGCGTATCCGAGGCGCGCGGGTGAGTCAGCAGACTTGCCTCATCAGCATCTTTTCAAAATTTTGGCTCTAAACTTCATTTTATCATAACTTTGGCTAGGATGATCCGTTTTTGACGTTGTTTTTATCAATCTTCATGGTTTTCCATAACCTTTTTATTGATATAGGTTTCATGAGCTAGTTTGACCATTCTCAAAAAGTCAACCCTAGCAAGGCTTAATAAGCTTTAAGGTTTCTATAATTTTATTTTGACTTTTATGTTTCAAAACAATGTTCCAACTCTTGCTAAAATCTTTATAATATACTTGGAGTGTTTAGAAATTTTCCCAAGATTTATTGACTTATAAATATTATTGTTAAATTCATAATACTATATAATAATTAATACTTAATAGTATTCTTTAGGGTTAAATAGAAGAAATCCCCTAAATTAATTTCCATAATTCCACATAATATTAATATTCATAATTCCATACAATACTTTAATATTAAATAGTATTAATTAAGGTTTAACAAAAGAAAAATTAATTTCGGGTATTTCAGTATATCCCCCTTAAAAGAAACTTCGCCTCGAAGTTTAAAAATCAACTAATAGCCACTCACACCGCTTCGGGTGTGCTAAGACAATAATAATTCCAATGGAATTCCATACCAATCCAATCCTATATTTCCATCCATTCCCATTTCCACATTCCACTTGAGATTACTCAAACTCAAGGTGGACCAAGATATACCAAGATATTTCATGATGAAAATCAAAAGCCACATGTTGTATCATAATGTAAAAACAAAGTACATACATACACCTCTCACTCTGCTAATCACGCAACAGGCATAATCTGGATGAGGTAACGAAGAAAGATTATGCTCTACCCCCCCTTAAAAGAGAACTTCGTCCCGAAGTTTAAGATTTATCTACCAACTACTCACACCCCCTTCAGGTGTGTGGGTAAACTAAATATCAAGTTGCACTACAAGCTTTAAAATGTTTATCACACAATCAAACCACTCAAGAGTATTCATCCAATAACAATTCCAAACATTCGTTCTATTTTCACACACCACATTCAAAGAATTCAGCACCTTATTATCAAGCTTTGTTGTAAATTTTATGGCACTGTTGAATTTATCTATGATTGATATATATTTGTACCCCCTGATTGTTATGTATTTGTATTTTCTTGATTATTATAAAATTTTATTATGATCCTTACCTATTCATTTTATGATAGGTATGAATGATATGTCCATTATATGTTCATTTATATTGTATGTTTATTTGATGAAGATGTCGTACCCCCCCTTAAAATAGGGTACGACCCATATCCGTCTCGTAATAATGAAGTGGAATTTAAACTCACTTTTAAGGAGCACAATATTTTACATCTCCTATGGAGGTTGATGCACAATATCACTCGTCGTTACTCTGGCTTGATTGTAGCTAAATCTTTTAGTGTTCCCAACACGTTTTCCTAACTCATTTCACCTCTCTTACGGTCATTGGCCAAAACAAAGTTTAGAATTCACCATTCGTATAGTAGGTTAAGTTTTGAAAATGAAACATAGGTTATACTTAGATATTACTATAATAACATTTTAGTTCACTTTTTCTTTATTAAGTATTGGGTGTAGTAGGTATCAAAATCTTAAATCATGTGATTTGGAAACTATTAATTCATAAAAGAAAATTTCCATTATAATGTAATGTAATATTTAAATGTTATCCTTACTACAACATTTCTCTAGCAACATTTTATAACCTAAAGTTTCTTAATTGCCATGGCTTAAAAATTCATGAACCTTGTATCAAATTATAACCTTGGTACGTAAATATGCCATTTATGTTATTTTCACATATCAATTATATTAACAAGCTATAAATCAGGTGTAACATGTTTGAGTAGTTTAAATAATATTTTAGATCATATAATAAGCCTAGATAGTCTTTCAAAATTACATTCAAGGGTTTATTAGCCAACCATACATTAAAATTTGTATTATATTTGGAAACCCCTAATAACTGAAACGCATAAAATCACGAATATACGAGGAGTGTTTTAGTAAACTGAGCACATTAATATAATCATGTTAAATTTATAACTTATGATACTAAGGGACATACGTAGGTCCATGAACGTAATAACAGGTCAAATTGTAACGTTAGCAGTTGTGCCAGTCGGTTTTGACGTTGACTCGTACAACTGAGTGAATGTAAATTATTCCAGGTTGAGACATTTTGTACACTACACAAGTATGGCGCGTTATGCAACTAAAGTAAATCGGTTACTCGTTGACAAATAACGATGGTACTAAATAACATATCCTACGTGGGTATAATATACGAACTACGTCATCGGGTACAGACATATACTAGTAACATTATAACATAAATTATTTGTGTTCACCGCTTTATATCCCTTGAATTAAATGTTAAACTAACCACCTATGTACTACTTAACTCTGTCCCACTATATTACTTATATGTATAATGTACATAGATAAAAAAAATTGATCGGCCCCTTTCAGGAGAGGTCCGAAACTCCACTCGGTCTGCCCACGTATTACATAGATATACCAAAACATTCAGTAATTCCCTTAATCTCTCTGCACACTCCATACTTCCCTGTTCCCCTTCCTTCTCGCGTTGTGCACCCTTTCCTTCTGCTTCACGCCTGGCGCAAGTGCAGAGAGGAACTTCCAAGTCCCCATAACTGCCGTGCATATGCCCCTTCGAATTTTTGCTTGCGAGGATTCCTCCCGAAGTCCCTTCTTGTTTCTGGCACTGATAAGCCATTCTCCTTTCCTTGTTCTTTCCGATTCATCACATGGAAACTCCATCCTTCTTGCCAGTCTATTTTCCCTTTTCATCTCGATCAGAACTCAGCTCCTCTAATCTCCTGCATTTTCACGCGAGAAACGTTGCATGCAACTGTCTGTTCGAATCTTCAAGGAGTCCGTGAACAAGAATCGACTCCATAAATTCTCTAGAGGTAATGACAGCAAGCCAAAACTTTGTCTACTTAACTACTCCTCTATCCTCTGTTTTGAATGCCCGAGAACTAAGTATTGTTCTTTTCCGGTCTCTCAGTTCCCTCCTGTAGGCATGTCTCTTGCAAACCACTCATGCAATGTCCAGAAACTCCCCAGTTCCTTCTGTCCATTGGCGCAAGGTAACTCCCTGATTTCCCAATGTTGCGCTTTAATTTCCTACTTGTATTCTCGGTAATGGGTGCACCTTTGTGGTTCATCAACCCTTACTTGGTTATCTGAAATTGAAGCCCTTCTTTTCTGCTCGTGCATGTCCGAGTCTTGGAATTTTTTTTGACCGGTCCTGAGATCCGGTAGGACTCTTCAGGAAGTGAGCCAAAACCCTCCAGAAACACCTACAATTGATTCCTGCACACCAGCTCAACGTAAGCCATGAAATAGATTCTTGTTTAAATCCCTTCTCTATTCAGTTTCTGTTATGTTTTCTGTTCTGTCTAGGTGAGTCCCAAGGATGTTAGCAGTGCTGTACTAGGCTGGGTACAAATATAGAACTTTGCTAAGATGCCTAGTTAAGAGGGGATACATTTTAGGAAGATTAAAATCAATCTCTGGTGAACTGAGAAGGCGAAAGGACCAAGTTAATGTGCAGAAGTATTGTTCTGTTGGTAACTGCAGTGTAACAAAAAAAAAACAAACAAAGAAAACGGAAGGGGTAAACAGATGAAGGAACTAGTAAATTTGGGGTGCTGTATGATTAGTGTATTAGCTTCCAAAGGTGGAAACAACAAGTTTTAAAGGCTTGAGATCAAGAATGATGAGTACCGAAAACTTGTAAGAAAATCCATGACTGGGGAGCTAGAATTGACTCCAGAAAAATTCTGTAAACACTAGTTAAAGAAACCAGAACAGAAAAGTGTTTAATGAACTACTTTGTGGGAGTTGGAATGGTATGCTAGGGTGTGCCAAGAACTTGTGTTAGCAATCTGGAAACTTGAGGTGAGTATGTCAAGGGAATAATGCTGAGGAACTAGGGAGAGTAATGGACAAGACTCCTAAATAAACCAGCTAGAAAACACTAAACAGTGGGTAGTCAAGGTTGTAAAGTGCCGAAAACTTCACTAAATGAGTGCAGGAACTTGTTGGGAGTTAGTAAATCCTGATGCATTGTGTAATAAATGAACCAACTAATTATAAGTCAAATAACAGTTAAGATTGGTCAGGAAAGCCGGTATGAATCAATTAGTAGACTAGTGCACAACCGTGAGACAAATTCTGCAACTTATACCCTTTCACAATCTGTTTTCAGAAGCAATGTAAAGATTGTATTGGCCTAATGATAAACTTAGAAACATTCTAACACATTAGACTAAGTGTAAATAACCTTGGAGTGTTAGGGAAACCAGTTAGCATATTAAAAGAGAAGTTAGAAGCAGGAGCTTGCAGGAACTCAATGTCGGTTTCTACAGTCCTTACCGGTTCTGTATAAGCGAGTTTTAAGGGAGTTAACAGAGTGGTCTTGGGTTGTTTTTAGCTCAAAATCTTTTTAACACACTTAATTAAGTGGGTAAATACTTTTGGGTAAAATGGAGGTCTACTTAATTAACTAAAATAGAGGTTAAAGAGGAGATATAAAAGTTAGCTTTCAGTTTCCTGAACATATCTTCAGTTTCGGTAAAATTAACATTCAGAGGTGGTATAAAGTGTTGTGTTGTCTTAATGATAAACCAAGTCAGTACTAATACATTTACCTAAGTTGGCATATCCAGTTGAGAGGTTAGAAGGCAGTTAAGCTACAAAAAATAAGGAGGGAAAGAGGTGTACACAGATTTATGTTTCAGTTTTCTGCAACTCCTTGTCGCTTCTGTAAACTAAACTTTCAGTAGGATTAATAGTCTGGGTTGAGTGATTTCTAAGTTTCAGATCTTCCTAATACATGTAACTAAGAAGCTAAGCAATTTGGGGGAAATCAGAAGGCAGGGTAAGGAATAATAGAAAGATAACAGAACTTAATACTTCACTTTATATTTTGCTTTTCTGAGAGTTGCTTTCTGTATAACCTGGTATTGAGGGACTAAATGGAGTTGTATTTAACTACAAATGACTCTAACATACCGTGGTCAGTTTATAAGTGCCTAAGGGAGGATTAAAAATCAGAGCAACTGAATCCAAGCAAGGATTAAAACAGTAACGCACCAATGCTGTTCAGTTTTTGTTTTCTGAACTTCTTGCCTCTATAATCGAGATACCAGTGACATAAGAATGTTGTATCAGCTTGATAATCAACCCAACTTCTAGCTAAGTTAATGAAACAACTTGGGAAGAATTAAACATCAACTGAACTAACTAAAAACAAGAATCAAGTGGTGGAATGTAGAGGGTGGCTTCAGAAGTTCGGTAGAGAGTGCGTCAGCATAACGGAGTTGCAGGAGGTTTGAGAATGTTGTTTGGTCTAGACATGAACTAAAAGCTTTGCTAAACCACCGACCTAAGAGATGGAAACAACTGGAAAGATTTAGGAAACAGTTTAAACATTAAACTACAAGGGGAGGTATGAGTGTGCACAAGGAAGTGTTTAGTTTTCGATAGGTTGTATTTCCGTATAGAAAATGGGCTGCTTGGGAAATTTCAAGTTTGGACAAGATATATTATAACGTGTGGGAAAGGTAATGTAATATTAGGAGGTACTACGATTATATCCTTAGTAAATGTGAGGTGAGAAATAATATTATTAACTGTTAAATAATCCCACACGAGGTGATAGAATAATCCCTACAACAGATGGGGAATTATAATTCATATAAACTAATATGGAAGTAAAGGATTAAGTGGATTAAATGGAAGAGACTCATATAGGAATAATTCCCATAAATGATGAAACTATTATGCATACAATAAAATCCTATAATTCATAGGATCTAATGCGAACATGCGAAGTGAGGTGTGGTATATTATGTGGGTTGAAGAACTTATGAGGAGAAGTGTAATAAGATTTATAGAGGAGGACCCAATTATAAAACCTTAGTATTAATATTATACAGTAAGGTTGTATGGGGCCGAATAAATAATGAACTGCATAACTCAAGGTATTGTATAAAACATATTGACTTAGAGATACTATCCAAGTCAACCCATATTGACTAAGTCAAATAGTTGACCAAGCGGTCAGGTTGACCAACCTCAAGAGTTACTAAGTACATGGTAAAACATAAGCGGTGGTTGCTAACGTACATGAATATATACGGGCACATATATCGATGAATACATAACTTAGTGTATAACCAAATGTGTATAAGAAGTGGAATATAACCCTATGGATAAATAAGATAAGTTAAGGTTAATACTTGGAAAGTTCTAAGGGCTAATATAAGTTGAACATTCAAAGGTTCACCTAGGGAACAACACCCGATAAAATGGGGTAAACTAGGAAAATGTCACAAAGGTCGTCACATGAAATCATAAACTGACATGTTGTTTAATTAACGTTAGGGCCGTAACGAACGCCAACTGGGACACCGTGTGTGAGACAACTTTTGCTTCTGAATAAGGTATGGACATGTGTGGCTCGTATGTTGCCGTGTTACACGGCTTGTGTGCTGTGTGCCTTGTTTGTTTATGACCACAAGACTAATGCATGAAAACGGATGTTTGTTTTACCGTGCTTATTTGCCTGTTGTGAGCTTGTGTAAAGCATGTGAATGGATTGCTTATGTTCCTTGCTTACCTGCTTGCTATTATTGTGCATGTTGCTTGCGCAACACAGTAGTGTAGTCCCTTCTCATTGATGAAACCTTGAGATGAAACACAACGAACTTCGTAAACAAAACAAAGGAACTACATAAAGGGGAAAACTCCTCTTAACTATAGAGGACCTCTAATGACACCCACTATGGTGTCAAACTATCAATGATAATGATAAGCCAATACCCGTTAAAAATGAATAGGGAGACGGACCCTTTGTATCCGGGGTAGAGACCAATAATATTAAAAGGGAATAGGGAGACGGACCCTTTGTATCCGGGTAGAGACCAATAATATTAGAAGGAATAGGGAGACAGACCCTTTGTATCCGGGGTAGAGACCAATAATATTAAAAGGAATAGGGAGACGGACCCTTTGTATCGGGGTAGAGACCAGTAACATTAAAAGGCATAGGGAGACGGACCCTTGTATCCGGGGTAGAGACCAGTAACATTAAAAGGCATAGGGAGACGAACCCTTTGTATCCGGGGTAGAGACCAGAACATTAAAAGGCATAGGGAGACGGACCTTTGTATCCGGGGCAGAGGCTAGTAACATTGAAAAGGAAATGGGGAGATGGACCCTTGGTATCCGGGGCAGTGGCTAGTAACATTTAAAAACAACACAGAGAGAGAGCTATCCGGAAATGGAGGACTGGCCATGGACAAGACGTGCTCCAAATTGTGGCGATAAGAGAACTTTCATATAATCATTAAAGAACCAAGGAAGGATTGGCACCTACAGGGTATGGTCACGGGATCTAAACTATATTCCCAGACCTGGTGCAAGGGAAGAGAAAGAAATGAAAACACACAATGCTTGGATGATCCCACTATGTGGATCGTCATCACTTATATTCTATGGCATACTCTATTGGTATTTGTGTTGATGTGCTTGTGGCTGTCTCCGTGCTCAGTGTGTGTGTGAGTTGGTGTGTTGTTATTACATGTTGTGTGTTACTGCTTATTCATAGCATGTAAATTGAACTTAATAATATTCGACCAAGTAGTCGTGTAGCCCGGAAACATACGAGCTACACACGTTCATACTCAGCATAGTTTTGCTGAGTCCTTTATTTTTACAGGTATGGATCTACATGACGATGGAGCGTAGGCAGAGAGGACTATCATGGGGGTAGTCTACCTGGGAAAATACTTTTGGATTCTCGAGTTTGAGTTATGGGATGTACTGTGTTGAACTAAATGGATGTACTCTTCAGATTGGGTGTTTAAGTTATTAACCATACTGTAGACGCTCGGTACTCGGATTGTACTTTATGTTTGTATTGGATTTCGTTAAGGTTGAACTTCCAGTCATACAGACCTTAACCTGGAGTTGGCATTGTGGTGGAGTCAACCACGTGGGTGGTTGGCGTCTGTGACACCCGGATGGAGTTTTACCGCTGCGTAGTTAACCGTGATGTTGTTTAGGCGCGACGTTTGTATTACTGGATGTTTTATTCGGGGGTGTTACAATATTCCTTTATAAAAATACACCTTCTGCGACTTCTAAAATTTGTATATGTATAATGTAAACTTCCAATAAACATGAGAATTTCCCATCTTTAAGTAACTCTCAATTTTTTTTAAGATGCTCAATACTCCAAGTATTTAAGGATCAATGATATTTAGTTTAGTATTACTCTTCTCTTCACTCAATCTTTAAGTAACTTCTTTTATTGGTTTTTATATTCAACCAGGGGTAGATGTTGTACCTTGGAGTACCCAAACTTAATCCCCTTCCTCCATATATAGGTATTTTTCACCAAAGATTTAACTCAATAAACCCTTTACATTTATGGGTTTTAATACTGGATCTTAAGATACAAATTTTGAATTGTTCATTGTGGTTAATAATGAAATATGCCTAGCTCAAGATTTCATGATGGTAACGTCTTACCACCAATCCTCCTCAAGTTCAACACAATCCATCACTTGCGTAGAAGATTATTTACGGTTAGATGACAAGGCTTGTCCAGCCCCTAAACTTCCAGAAGTGGGTGTGCACCCCCACTACTTTCAGCCTAGGAGTTTGTCGTACCAGGCACTTCCCGTAAGGTGTTAGGTTTAGGTATTTTCTTTCTAAAGTTAACATAGAGTTTTAGTGCGGTTTATAGGTTCGGATGTACACTACTAGTTTTGTTAGCTTAATAATTTTCTAGACTTAAGATTTATCCTAACATTATCTTTAGGCAACAATTTGTACCAAGTAGTTCTTGAGATTTATTTTCAAACTTTAGAGGAGTTGAAGTACTTTCACATAATATCAATACTAACTTAGTTATTCAAAGCTCTAACTATACTGTTTTCCATCAAAGTATTCTTTAAAAATCTAGGAATTTGTGTACTAGCTTTTAAAGGATTGCATTTTTAGCAATGCATTCTCCATGAGTATGCCTTTGAAAAATAGCTTAATATTTGGTTTATCTCAACCAAAATCTTATCGTACTTATATAGGATGTTCCAAACTTATATATATATATATATAGTTTATTGTTGGAACGGTATAACAACACATCACACTCAACAGACATTCATAAAAGAAAAGTGTGTAAAGGAATCATTCACAATTCCAAGAAGGGTTAGGAGTCGTGCCTTACTGGAGTCCTCACTTCCCAATTCTACCCCAATTCCCCAGTTTTAAGTGCACCTATATTCTAAGTATTTCACTCGGCTTGTTTTCTCGGGATCAGAGCGTAGTTACGCTCTGGATACCAATTTCTGTAACGCCCCTATTTACAACAAATACGCGGAATAAAATCTCTAATGGCGATTACAGATCATCGGGCCCTGAAATACCCAAACTTAATTAGGGTGATTAAATTACTCTAATATGATATTAAGGGCTTATTAGTGCCTAATGAATTTTGGTAAAAGAACAAATCCAAAAGAAACAAGAAAACGCTTAAAAAGCGAAAAACGCTAAATTGAGCGTTAGGTGACCCTAGGATAAATATAACCTTAAAAAGGGTATTTAATTAATTTAAAAGGCTCAATAATGCCTAGGCAATATATGGGAATAATTGCCAAAGAAAACGGACCCATAAAACGAATTAAAAACGCTAATAAAGCTTTAGCGCACGTTTTTCGAGAAAATCCGAAAACGTGACTTTAAGGGGTCAAACGAACCCGTAAAAATTATAGTTCATCAAATAACCATAAATAAACATTAATGGAAGCTTAAGAGCCATTAAAATTAAAGAAACAAGAAAATTCCGGAAAACGGGCCTGGTTAGTAAATAGTGCTAAACCCGGGTAAAATAACGAGCGTTTTCAGTAAAAGACGAAAAACGCTCCAACTGGTTCACTTATATGGGGCCGGTTTTAAAAGGGGAGCCAGCTCTCTCTCTCACACACACTAAGTTAATAAAGAAAGAAAGAAAAAGAAAGAAAGGAAGGAAAAGTACAAAAGCAAAAAAAATACCTCTCTCCTCTCATTTCCCTCTCTCTCTCTTATTCTTTTTCCTTTCCCATCGTGAGCCCTCTTCTTCCTCCCCTTCCTCCCCTTCCTACTGGCGATTTTGAGCTTCACCAAACAGCCATGGCTTCTCCACTTGCCTCCCTTGTACAAGCTCCGTTGAAGCTCCAAATTCAAAATAAATTACATATTCTTCTTCCTCTCATCATCCTCTACACTTCTCTCTTTTTAAAATTCCAAAAGGATGAAGTTGACCCCCATGGGTTTTGACCATTGGAAGAGAAAAGCACATCATCTTGTAGCTTGGAGTCTCTCTCTCTCTCCTAAGGTAAAAATATTCAAGAAAAGCTCACTTTTCTTCACCTTCCTACCTTAGCCGATTTTTGCTCTCTCTCTTACCCTATTCCTCTTGTTTTTGAGCTTCATTTCAACCCTCCAATGGTGGTGGGACTCTCCATTTGATTCATGGGTGAAAACCCCTCTTGAACACTCCAAAAGGTAAAACCCTAACTATGTGCTTTAAGCCCTTTCATTGAATTAAAGTGTCCTAAGGGTTTAGGTGATTAATTGAGTATATTTTTATGTTTCTTGAATGTTGGGATGGAGTTGGGCAACTCCATTCCCACTTGACCGAAATTGAGAAGAGGAGGAGCAAGAGAGAAGAATTAAAAGAGCTCATGAGAATTTAAGGTAAGAAACTACCTTAATGACTTTATCAATGGTTTTAGAATTGGGTTTGGGAAAGATAAAAGATGAAATAAAATCTGGAGCAATAATGTGCTTGATTGTGGTTAGTAGGATTTTGTGAAATGTTGATTTGAATTAAGGGCCTTGGAGCCAAGTGATTTGGGAATTGTGTTTATATTGTTGTTTGGTGGATTTTGAATGAAGTTGTGTGCTGGTAGGACCCCTTGTGGGTGTGGCTAGATTAGGAATGAAATTGGTGAGAGTTTATGATTTGGGACATGTAAGGTTTATGGGGAGGTTATGGCGAAATTTTAGTAGAAAAACAAGTGTTGTAAGATGACTTAATGTGATGGGAGAACCTAGGGTTTGTAATGTTGAGAGGAGAGGATTGATAGCCTTGAAATGGTATTTAGAGAACTAGGGGGAAGAGTGTAAAATCTGTAGCAACATGGCTAAGAGAACCTTAGAAATTCTAGTTATGAGTTAGAGTGCAAGACTTTGGAAACAAGAGGTGTACTTGGGTTTTAGAATGGTATATGTGTAGGAATGAATTGGAATGATCATGGGTGCATTTGGTGAGGTTGGTAAGAGGTTGAAACAAGCAAGAAGGAATTTAGAAATGCACAAGTGAGCAACCTGTTACAGTAAGGAAGAAAAATTGTGGAAATTGAGCAAGAATTGGGTAGTGAATTTAACTAATGTTTTGAAGAGGTTTTAGAGCATGTTTTAGGGTATTTAAACATGTAGGAAACATGTGGAAAGGTTAGGAAATGATTAGGGGTGAATTAGGGGTTGAAAACTGGTGGAAAACTGTAAATTTTGACAGTTCCAGAGGTGGTCCGGGTTTCCAAATCAGTACGCAAACCCGGACCATAGCAAAAACAGGGCAGAAACTCATTACAGGGGGTGGTCCGGGTTTGTAGACCCGGACACATACCCGGACCACATAGAAAAATAGGCAGAAATGCGCTTCAGAGGTTGGTCCGGGTTTGTAGACCCGGACACAAACCCGGACCATGCTAAAATTGTACCAGAATGTGTTTTAAAGGGTGGCTAATGATGGGGAATTGAATGGTATTGGTTTTAGGTGATGTTTAAGAGTTGTTTGGTGACTTTTAATGGCCCTAAGAAGTGTAAACAAGTTTGAGGAGTGATTGAAGAGTTGTGAGTTTAAGAACACTTAAGTGAACCAAAGATAATGGGTTAACGGGGTTAATTACGGGAGTACTAGTCTACATACCGTGGTGTTTTAATTAATGGAGATGTCTAAAATGTATCAGTGAATCAAGAGTAAGATTTGAGGAACAAATGTGAACCAAGGGACATAAGGCGACCCGGTAAAGTAAAACCATGGTGTAAGGTATGATTTCCTCATGCTCTGTATCCTAACTTGGTTACCCCGATTTGTGTGCTTGTTTGATTGTGTGATCACCTAACAAGATAAATGCACGAATCGGATTGTTTGCACTTGATGGTGCTTGTGTAGTATTGTTGCTTGATTGGTTTGTAATTTGCAAAGAAGTTGTATAATTCATGAAATGTGAATATGAATGAATTGTTGAATGTTGAATGTGTATTGTAGTGCTACTCATAGTGAGTCTTGTTTGAGTAGTGACTCGTAGAAGGAGTCCGGTTGTGAATCAACGAAAACATGGAGACCCACTAAGCTATCGAACCAAGACGAGATAACACACGAAAACCATCAATCAACGGACACGATAAACCAAACTTAAGAATTGACTCAAAATGAGAACAAGCGACACACGAGGCTAGTGAACGTCCTTAATTTCAATAGTCGACCTCCTATGCAAGGATGTGACTCAATGTTAGAAAACAAACATAGTTCCTAAGTAACGAGGTGTAGGGGCGACCCTTAAATCGGCAGATACAACGAGATGGGAAAATCTCCTAAGTTGTATGATAGCATCGAGAAAGATGCGGCTGACTAATGTTTATATATGTATTTATATATGAGTACCTATTGTTACTAACCCGAGAGCTGGGTTAGGGGGATTGTGAGTCACGCGTGCAAGGAAGAGGAAGCAACAGAGCGTATGTTTCCGAATCCATGGTCGAACTCCCTTGTTACCGGGCCGTGTGCCACATAGGGGTGCCCGACTGGAGTAAGACCGGCAGAGCTTACCCGTTTAAAGAGGTAAGCTGGGTATTATGAGATAGGAAGAGGGAACATGAGAGAATGTTTCTAATCCTGTATTGAGATTATAAAAGCCCGGTGGTGAGACCTATATATGTCTCTGCCCGGAGGCCTTTGAGGCTTAACTTAAAATTATTCAAGAGTAGAATAATTAAGAAACTAGATCGGGACTAAGGGTGTCTAATGATCTAGGAGTTAAGTAAACTACCCCGTAGGGGTGGAAGGTTGGTAAATGACAAGAATGAAACTCACTTGAGATATGGTCTCTCAAGGTTTAAGAATAAGGTAAATGAATTTAACGAGCTGGACGTGATATCTGTGTGGATTGTATTCCTGGATTGAATGTGGAGTGTTGTGTGAATGTACATGTATGACGTATTGTCGTAATGCATGATGTTTGAATTAAAATGAACCGCATGCTCTTGACCAAATAGTCGGCGTACCCTTGCTAGTACGCGGGGTATGCGGAAGTCATATTCAGCGTAAGCTGACCCCCTAGGGGGAACGTTTTTAGTGTGCAGGTACCCGAACGAATATGAACACTGTAAGAGTCTGTCAGCTAAGCCGGACACCGTTCGAGAGTAGGACGGGGTTGTTATTGATATGGGTAGTTGCTAAGGGAATGTATTTATGTATTGTGGGTTTGTAAGACCGAAGGGTCATTGATAAACTTGGGAATTGTAGATACTCGGTATAGTATTGAATGGTTATTGTATTGTATATTGTGGTGTTAAAGGTTGTATAGACTTGAGAATTGTTTAAGTAAAGGAAGCATCGTTGGTATAGTGTACTCGGTAAAGACCCATCAGACCGATAGTGTGTTGTATTGTTGTTTGGAATTAGCCTTGTTAGTCACGTGAGTGGCTAACGGCATTGTTTCACCCCCGGTTGTATTAGAATTTCCGCTGCTGGTGTATTGATAATGGAGACGGGTTAAGAGTAATGGTGAGATTACCGGTAGGGGTGTTACAAAAAGTGGTATCAGAGCGAAGTATCGCTCTGATGGTCTAAATACCGAGTCTAGGAGAATGCCGAGTTAGGAATTAGAGACTTAGGCCTAATGGTTGAGTGTTAGCGTGTGAGGTACGCTAGATAGGAACTTCTAGTGTGACCTGGATACCTACACGACCAATCCCACCCTCCGCAACCCCGTTATAAGTTGGGGAAAAGAACGCCAGAGAGATGGAATGACCTCTCACCCTCGGGTTAACCCGATCTGGCAGTTGTAAAATAAACTTCGTAAATAGAAAGAACCTGTCGTGCGGTAGATTCCAAGGGTTGGAAATCCCAAAGACGGTTCCCGTTTGAACGACGATAACCGTATAGAACGGTGGAAGATTGAAGATCCTAAATATAGGATAACTAAATTTACGGCACCATGGGGCGACGTGCTTTGCAGTCGCGAGAACCATGTGCAGCCAACAAGAAGGGAAGCATAGCTACACAATGAGCAGAAAAGCAGAGTAACAGAACCGAGACAAGAGAGTCTACGTACTGTAATGTATGACAATATCGTCAACGGTAAACAAACCAACTATGGAATTAGTCAAGGTTGGATTAACCCCAAACCTAAAACGCCAAAAGGGCGGTAACACCCGAATAACATAGTGCAGATAACTATGAGGAGATTCATGAAACTTACACCAACAGGACTACGACGTAGCTCCTAAGGGTTAGACAAGCCTCGGTAACCACCATTAAGGTGTGGAAACGGGCAACGAAACAAGATACACGGTGTACCACAAAGGTCAGGAAGCCCCGAAATATCGACAACTTTGTCAAGAATACTGAGAGATTACTCAGGAAGTGATCACTAAGATCGAAATGGATGGAAGAGCCAATAAGACCACCAAGTAAGGATGGAAAAACGATACCGCAACCGGTATAAGGTAACCTAAAAACCGACGTACCCGCGCACTTGCCAAGGCAAGTGCAGCAACAACAAGACAAGTTGGAGGACGTTAAATGACTAACAAGTACTTACTAAGCACCATCATGGAGATGGAAGTAATCATAGGATCGCCAATCCTAAGAACTTGAGGAACCAAACATCGGAAAGGCCTAACGGCCCGACCATTACATTAACGAACATACCAGTCAGCAGGAAGTTGGACTTGGTTAAGACTTCAAACATGGCAACGCCATGAAGATTTTCCTTTAAACTCAAGTTTTCTATTTCAAAACCCAAAATTTCTTTCAAACCACAAATTTTCCTTTTAAACCTCAGATTCTATTTAAAACCAAACCAGAGAATCACGGTGCGTATCATAGAATGATACAAGAGGAGTTGCCGATAGAATACTTCACCTAGGCGTGTGACGAGCACTACGAGTATACCCAAATGCGGGATGTGGGACGACCGCACTCCGAAGGAGCATGCGGGCCTGACAGACCCTTTTGTGAGTTAGTCGGGTAAGTGGTAACATACCAATAAGGTACCCCACGTATGTATACATGTGGTGTACGAAACACGAGAAGTAGTCAGCTCCGTTCTACGGACCATAAGTGAATTCAAACCGGAAGGGTTGGACACCTTGAACAGTCGAAGGAACTCAGATTATCTTACAAGTTAAGGAGACAAGAATACACTCCAGAAGAACGATTAAGAGTTAGGAAGTGCGAGAAGCACTAGTAATGGACTAAAGACGTTGGAGATGTCTCAAGGATATTGAAACAAAAGCATGAAATAGCCGGATGGATACCGGTCTAAGCACAGTGAGGCAAATGCCTAGCGGGAACACCTCAATGTTCAATGAACAGGATGGGATTCCCAGAACAACAACCATAAATACCCAGGGTGATCATCTAAGGTACCGTAGGATACCAACCACCACTGAGGGAAATACCAAACCGGTTAAAACCTTAAGGGAAACACACATGGCCTACCCTAAGAACGGGAGATGTATAACCCCAATGGGACAAATTAGAGCCCAGAACCACAATGCGGAGTAAATTACACATTCTCATAAATGTTAGCTGGATGTAAATGCATAATCAACAACACCCAGCAGCAATCCACAGAGGGTATCAAAGTCAACATAGTTGAACGAAGTGTCGTAATAAGAGCACCAAAGCTATAACGAACACTCGGTTAGAACACCGAAGGGATCCCACTTACCGGGGGATACCCTAAATTTGTAATTATACCGATCAATTCCAAGATACTTAAAGGGAATCCAACGGACAAAAGTGTGATGCAATGATCCTACTCATGGAGCCCAGTGTTACCTCCAAACCAATTTACGGATTACGGAGAAGCAATGCTTATGAACAACCTAAGATGAGCAGAGCTCTAGGCAACGAGGCTAGTATGCCGAGAAACTATTATAATACATAATTCAATGGTTACAAAACCCATTGTGAACTATATGGAGAGTTGCCAAGAACGGCACCAGTGAAGATGGTTAATAACCAACGAGTAAAGATACCCCTCGTTAAGGTGGTACCGCAAGAACGGTGAACATACAAATCCCAGGGAAGAGGATACCGTCAATAAAAGTCTGAAAATATATCCCTTTAAGAACTACCAATGTAGTGAAGCTTGAGCATACAGGTATTGCCAAGCAATGTGGAAATAAGCTATTATAGCAACTGTTGGAACCGAAGAGTAATCGGTTAAGAAGAAATACAGTTTGTGCAAGGGAAGTGGAAAATCAATAACGCTCAAGGAGCTTAAAGATATAAAAGAATATCATAATTTATAATCAACCAAATAAATGGTGAACCATTGTGTAAATGGTAGAGATACATGAGCAGAAGCCATGGAAACCGAAGTTGTAAACAAATACGAACGGGGTGCGCAACAAGCGACCATAACATATGAATAAATCATACATTGAGATAAGAATTGATAATAAAGATGGTAGACAGACCGAGAAACAAGGAAACAATATTCATTCCTATTGCTAATCTCATAAGAGATTTACTGCCAAGTGTTTACGCTTCTGCACTCTGTAGGACTGAGTGTTTTGGTATTGCACTTGTGCAGTAATGATCGAGTGGGATAGCTAGAAAATTGGGAAGGTGACAATTGTAGTAAGAGTAGAAAGGAGACTGATGATGGCACACGGACCGACGCATGGAAAATGCAAGGTCGTACGAGTAAAGAACACTGGTACAAAACCAGTTTAGTGAGCATAGTTCAGAAGCCACTAGTAATGGAGGAAGCACTACAATTAAGCAGTGGCTCAACCTCAACCGACAATAAGTCGGGAGAACCAAGTGAATAATCACTCAAATACACAATAGTATGTACATTGATTCCAGGGAACTGGATAAGAAACCTGTAACTCATTGAATTCACGTACGGTAAGAGATACCACGCTTGATTAATAAACCTTATTCCCAAGATAAAAAGGGATAAAAGGACAGTGTATAACACATTAAGGATAACGAGAAGGGTAAGTAAACCCTAGGTTATCAGGGTCGCGTAGCAGAAGCTAGTGGGCCCAAATTCTAAAGGTTTAATACACCTAGTGAATGAATGGATAATTGTCAATGCCTCGAAGCCTCTAAGGCTAGAACCGAACCCGGTTAAGAGTTAAATAAACTCCGATGGAAATTCTTGGTGCAGGGACTAAACCAGTAAATTGGTTAAGACCCTTTGACCAGAAAACATTGTGTAATAGATCGCTTGGAAGTTGAATTACTCCGTGACGGCTAAACGCCGTAAACCTATGTCCAATGTTGACATATGGTAGATTACGTGGGCGTAATCCCTTTTAAGGGGGGTAGAGCGAAAATTGCGAAGTGTATGTTTCACGTGATAAGGGCGTAGAACTATTATGCGCATGCGCAAGAGAAATTGTTTTGATGAGGGGTACTTATGTTACTTAAACATTTGTACTCACTCATTGGGAAAACTATGATTATTTGTGAAATTTGAAGTGAAAGGAGTATTGATTGTGAGAAATTTGAGGTGAATGGAGTAGATAAACTCTATGGGGAATGAGAACCCCGGTGATATATGCCTATTCGAGATTAGACATACTATTCGATTTGGGATTAGACATGGTATGGATGAGTATATTTGGGAGACGAAACCGATGTTGAACCTAGTGGGAATCGAGTCCCCTAGGTGACTTGAGTTGATTGTATTTTCTTGTAAATGATTGGGGATAGTATGAGATATGAGCCGGTATGAAACTGGTGTGGAGATATATGTATGTTTGAGGAAAATTGATGAGTACAAATCGGTATGAAACCGATGTGGAATCTAGTGGGAATTGAGCCCCCTAGGTGAATTGATAGATTTTATTTGGGAATGAATGGAGGATATAAAACCGAATGAAGTTACAGCACATCGAATTTCTAAAGTAAGTATTTGGAGGCAATGGAGGATGGTTGATGGAACGAGTTCCATCGTTTGGAGATGCTTGCTTTGCTTTTATGACTAGAATGATTAAGAAGATAGAAAATGGTAAATGATTGAAATACCTGAATTGTTTGAAATGGAAGTGCGAAGTCGAACTTGATTTACTAGTAATCAAGGGAGATGGAGCACAAATTGGGGCGGAGAGATGGTTCATCACCGATGCTGATCACATCGGGGTTGAATGATTCTTGAGGCTCCCTATAAGTGGTCATAAGTAATCCTGCTAGGATAAATGCAGTAAGCATGGATTGGGTTTAGTATGTAATTGTACTGTTTTGTATGCTTGTGTTGTACTGGCATGTACACACGGTTTAATTGCACTAGGGTAGTTATTCGGTGTTGCACCGGTATGTGCATGGCTGACAATTGTTTTGTGTTGCACTGGTATGTGCACGGGGTAAATTGTTTTGTGACGTATTGATGTGTACGCACGTGGCATGGTGCTGGGATGTATGTTGTGTGGTGTTGGTAGGCACCCACGGTTGTTAAATTGCTTGTTAACTGATTTGGTGTGTACCGGTATGTATACACTGGCTGGAATGACTTTGAGCCTGTAGGGTTATAGAGATAATAACCTCAGCACACGATATGTCTAAATGACTAACAATCGTAGACTCACCAACTTTGTGGGAAAAGTTCTTTAAGGGGGGTAGATTGAAATACCCCAAACTTAATTAGGGTGATTAAATTACTCTAATATGATATTAAGGGCTTATTAGTGCCTAATGAATTTTGGTAAAAAGAACAAATCCAAAAGAAACAAGAAAACGCTTAAAAAGCGAAAAACGCTAAATTGAGCGTTAGGTGACCCTAGGATAAATACAACCTTAAAAAGGGTATTTAATTAATTTAAAAGGCTCAATAATGCCTAGGCAATATATGGAATAATTGCCAAAGAAAACGGACCCATAAAACGAATTAAAAACGCTAATAAAGCTTTAGCGCACGTTTTTCAAGAAAATCCGAAAACGTGACTTTAAGGGGTCAAACGAACCCGTAAAAATTATAGTTCATCAAATAACCATAAATAAACATTAATGGAAGCTTAAGAGCCATTAAAATTAAAGAAACGAGAAAATTCCGGAAAACGGGCCCGGTTAGTGAATAGTGCTAAACCCGGATAAAATAACGAGCGTTTTCAGTAAAAGACGAAAAACGCTCCAACTGGTTCACTTATATGGGGCCGGTTTTAAAAGGAGCCAGCTCTCTCTCTCACACACACTAAGTTAATAAAGAAAGAAAGAAAAAGAAAGAAAGGAAGGAAAAGTACAAAAGCAAAAAAAAAATACCTCTCTCCTCTCATTTCCCTCCTCTCTCTCTTATTCTTTTTCCTTTCCCATCGTGAGCCCTCTTCTTCCTCCCCTTCCTACTGGCGATTTTGAGCTTCACCAAACAGCCATGGCTTCTCCACTTGCCTCCCTTGTACAAGCTCCGTTGAAGCTCCAAATTCAAAATAAATTACATATTCTTCTTCCTCTCATCATCCTCTACACTTCTCTCTTTTTAAAATTCCAAAAGGATGAAGTTGACCCCCATGGGTTTTGACCATTGGAAGAGAAAAGCACATCATCTTGTAGCTTGGAGTCCTCTCTCTCTCTCCTAAGGTAAAAATATTCAAGAAAAGCTCACTTTTCTTCACCTTCCTACCTTAGCCGATTTTTTCTCTCTCTCTTACCCTATTCTCCTCTTGTTTTTGAGCTTCATTTCAACCCTCCAATGGTGGTGGGACTCTCCATTTGATTCATGGGTGAAAACCCCTCTTGAACACTCCAAAAGGTAAAACCCTAACTATGTGCTTTAAGCCCTTTCATTGAATTAAAGTTTCCTAAGGGTTTAGGTGATTAATTGAGTATTTTTATGTTTCTTGAATGTTGGGATGGAGTTGGGCAACTCCATTCCCACTTGACCGAAATTGAGAAGAGGAGGAGCAAGAGGAGAATTAAAAGAGCTCATGAGAATTTAAGGTAAGAAACTACCTTAATGACTTTATCAATGGTTTTAGAATTGGGTTTGGGAAAGATAAAAGATGAAATAAAATCTGGAGCAATAATGTGCTTGATTGTGGTTAGTAGGATTTTGTGAAATGTTGATTTGAATTAAGGGCCTTGGAGCCAAGTGATTTGGGAATTGTGTTTATATTGTTGTTTGGTGGATTTTGAATGGAGTTGTGTGCTGGTAGGACCCCTTGTGGGTGTGGCTAGATTAGGAATGAAATTGGTGAGAGTTTACGATTTGGGACATGTAAGGTTTATGGGGAGGTTATGGCGAAATTTTAGTAGAAAAACAAGTGTTGTAAGATGACTTAATGTGATGGAGAGAACTAGGGTTTGTAATGTTGAGAGGAGAGGATTGATAGCCTTGAAATGGTATTTAGAGAACTAGGGGGAAAGAGAGTGTAAAATCTGTAGCAACATGGCTAAGAGAACCTTAGAAATTGGATGAGTGAGGAGTGCGACTTTGGAAACAAGAGGTGTACTTGGGTTTTAGAATGGTATATGTGTAGGAATGAATTGGAATGATCATGGGTGCATTTGGTGAGGTTGGTAAGAGGTGATGAAACAAGCAAGAAGGAATTTAGAAATGCACAAGTGAGCAACCTGTTACAGTAAGGAAGAAAAAATTGTGGAAATTGAGCAAGAATTGGTGGTAGTGAATTTAACTAATGTTTTGAAGAGGTTTTAGAGCATGTTTTAGGGTATTTAAACATGTAGGAAACATGTGGAAAGGTTAGGAAATGATTAGGGGTGAATTAGGGGTTGAAAACTGGTGGAAAATTGTAAATTTTGACAGTTCCAGAGGTGGTCCGGGTTTGCAAATCAGTACGCAAACCCGGACCATAGCAAAAACAGGGCAGAAACTCATTACAGGGGGTGGTCCGGGTTTGTAGACCCGGACACATACCCGGACCACATAGAAAAATAGGCAGAAATGCGCTTCAGAGGTTGGTCCGGGTTTGTAGACCCGGACACAAACCCAGACCATGCTAAAATTGTACCAGAATGTGTTTTAAAGGTGGCTAATGATGGGGAATTGAATGGTATTGGTTTTAGGTGATGTTTAAGAGTTGTTTGGTGACTTTTAATGGCCCTAAGAAGTGTAAACAAGTTTGAGGAGTGATTGAAGAGTTGTGAGTTTAAGAACACTTAAGTGAACCAAAGAATAATGGGTTAACGGGGTTAATTACGGGAGTACTAGTCTACATACCGTGGTGTTTTAAATTAATGGAGATGTCTAAAATGTTATCAGTGAATCAAGAGTAAGATTTGAGGAACAAATGTGAACCAAGGGACATAAGGCGACCCGGTAAAGTAAAACCATGGTGTAAGGTATGATTTCCTCATGCTCTATATCCTAACTTGGTTACCCCGATTTGTGTGCTTGTTTGATTGTGTGATCACCTAACAAGATAAATGCACGAATCGGATTGTTTGCACTTGATGGTGCTTGTGTAGTATTGTTGCTTGATTGGTTTGTAATTTGCAAAGAAGTTTGTATAATTCATGAAATGTGAATATGAATGAATTGTTGAATGTTGAATGTGTATTGTAGTGCTACTCATAGTGAGTCTTGTTTGAGTAGTGACTCGTAGAAGGAGTCCGGTTGTGAATCAACGAAAACATGGAGACCCACTAAGCTATCGAACCAAGACGAGATAACACACGAAAACCATCAATCAACGGACACGATAAACCAAACTTAAGAATTGACTCAAAATGAGAACAAGCGACACACGAGGCTAGTGAACGTCCTTAATTTCAATAGTCGACCTCCTATGCAAGGATGTGACTCAATGTTAGAAAACGAACATAGTTCCTAAGTAATGAGGTGTAGGGGCGACCCTTAAATCGGCAGATACAACGAGATGGGAAAATCTCCTAAGTTGTATGATAGCATCGAGAAAGATGCGGCTGACTAATGTTTATATATGTATTTATATATGAGTACCTATTGTTACTAACCGAGAGCTGGGTTGGGGATTGTGAGTCACGCGTGCAAGGAAGAGGAAGCAACAGAGCGTATGTTTCCGAATCCATGGTCGAACTCCCTTGTTACCGGGCCGTGTGCCACATAGGGGTGCCCGACTGGAGTAAGACCGGCAGAGCTTACCCGTTTAAAGAGGTAAGCTGGGTATTATGAGATAGGAAGAGGGAACATGAGAGAATGTTTCTAATCCTGTATTGAGATTATAAAAGCCCGGTGGTGAGACCTATATATGTCTCTGCCCGGAGGCCTTTGAGGCTTAACTTAAAATTATTCAAGAGTAGAATAATTAAGAAACTAGATCGGGACTGAGGGTGTCTAATGATCTAGGAGTTAAGTAAACTACCTCGTAGGGGTGGAAGGTTGGTAAATGACGAGAATGAAACTCACTTGAGATATGGTCTCTCAAGGTTTAAGAATAAGGTAAATGAATTTAACGAGCTGGACGTGATATCTGTGTGGATTGTATTCCTGGATTGAATGTGGAGTGTTGTGTGAATGTACATGTATGACGTATTGTCGTAATGCATGATGTTTGAATTAAAATGAACCGCATGCTCTTGACCAAATAGTCGGCGTACCCTCGCTAGTACGCGGGGTATGCGGAAGTCATATTCAGCGTAAGCTGACCCCCTAGGGGGAACGTTTTTAGTGTGCAGGTACCCGAAGTGAATATGAACACTGTAAGAGTCTGTCAGTTAAGCCAGACACCATTCGAGAGTAGGACGGGGTTGTTATTGATATGGGTAGTTTCTAAGGGAATTGTATTTATGTATTGTGGGTTTGTAAGACCGAAGGGTCATTGATAAACTTGGGAATTGTAGATACTCGGTATAGTATTGAATGGTTATTGTATTGTATATTGTGGTGTTAAAGGTTGTATAGACTTGAGAATTGTTTAAGTAAAGGAAGCATCGTTGGTATAGTGTACTCGGTAAAGACCCATCAGACCGATAGTGTGTTGTATTGTTGTTTGGAATTAGCCTTCTTAGTCACGTGAGTGGCTAACGGCATTGTTTCACCCCCGGTTGTATTAGAATTTCCGCTGCTGGTGTATTGATAATGGAGACGGGTTAAGAGTAATGGTGAGATTACCGGTAGGGGTGTTACAGGCCCCAAACACCCGGTACATAACTTCACCAATTACTACTCACAAATGTTGCAGTCTGAACTCGAGAAAACATAACATGACTACATTAATAGCAAAATACAAAACTCTCCATAAATCCTAATTCCCATCCCAATCACTCATACTCTTCGTGGCCACCTGTATAAACAACTCGTACCTGCAAGATAAAACCAAGCAGCCCACCCGGGAGGGGTGAATCAGTCCCGTGGATGGAACTGGTACAATTCTCCAAAAACAAACTTATAAAACATAACTCTTCAAAATAAACAGTAACTTGAAATCAAACTCTTGAAAGTAAAATAGGGAAAGGAGGCACTTCAAAACAATCAATCATAGAGAAAAGCGAACAAGGTAAGGATAGAGACAAAGAACTTATAAACCCAGTCAACCACTTAAGAAGTCACACCATATAGTTAGTAAGCATCCGTTATTGATGTTAGAACCAATTCTGGTTAAGAAGAGAAAGACTCAGGTAGTCACAAAGGACTAGGAATGATATGAATACCCAAAACCCGTGGTAGATAGTTTATGTCCCCACCATTTCAGAAAGCTGATTCCCACAGACAAAATATACTTAAGAGTGGAATAAATTCAACTGGGAGAGATGGCCCCCGCCGCCAAGTACGTCCTTTTAGGACAGGGGATATACAACCCCTCACTGTCTACTACGTCCCTTTTGGGACAGGGGATATACAGCCCCTCACTGTTACCATTGAAGACGCGCGCACGTCGAAACCTCAAGAACCAGCTCATGGATGAAACGATATCCAGAGTCAAAAGAAGAATTTACCAAAATTGACCTTTTCCAAATTCCCTCTAGATCACTAACTACCCAGAGCAATACCAAAACACTCAGTCCTACAGAGTGCAGAAGCGTAAACCCTAAGCAGTCATTGTCTAGTGGAACAACCAAATAGAAGGAACCAATACCCATGTAAGTTTCACTTTCAAGGCTCAGTTAGTCACACAAGCTGAGTTAGTCACACAACCAATTCCTTTTTAGAAATTCCACTTAGCACAATTAGTGCTTGTCAAAAACATCCTTTAAGTCTTGTTAGCAAAGCATAAGAGTACGAGAAATCGTACCTGGGTAACGCTGTACAGTTCTAGTCAACTTGCGCAAACAATCAACAATACTCTGAAGAATATTAAAGTAGTCTATCACCAATCACTTGTAACCTAGGTTAAGCTTAAATAAACTCCTCACTCTTATTTCTAAGTCTCAATTGTCTTTTAAGCCCTCACTTAAATGCTATGTATAACCTTTGACTTGTCTTAGAATGTTGTATAACTCAAGGTTGTAAGACCAAGGAATGTATTTTATTAACACTTGTTAGTTGTTCCACTCTTATCCACTTTACCCATACTTAACCATAATTCTCCCATTTAAGACCTTTATAACATAAGTGCATTATATGTTATTCAATCAATCTTAGAATTCCAATAACAATTCTTAAGCTCAATACTTTTATTCTTAATTTAGAATAAACATCGTATTATGACCTATGATAGGTTTATCTTAGAATTATATTGTTACTTACAATGTACTGATTATGTATTTTATCAATATTACTAAATAATCCATTATGATTAAGTTTCCCCTTAACTTAATTAAGATCTACATCTTGTATATAGAAATCATAGTGTTGTATATACATTTTAGTATAACTTAATTGAGCCACCAAACTCAATTATCATATCCCTAGTTCAGAATGACTTTTTATTATAACCATCTAATAATCTTGACATAAGATGTTGAATTACTTCTCATATTGAAATAACTATATTATAACTAACTTAGACGTAACAAACTCTTACATGTAGTATTCCCAAGATATATTATTCGTTTTTTATCACCTACGTAATAAGGTGTTTAAGATAACCTTTTATGTATCCTTACATTTAATTTCCTAAATGTTTTATTTTACACACCTTCCCTCCATAGACTATGTATAATCCTTTTACTAACTTCGATAAACTTAAGTCATAAATACATTTTAAATTGCTTACAAAACCTAAGGTTTCAAAGGGATAACTTAATAAATTAATTTCCTTTATTATGTTTTAGGATAAGCATTATATCTTAACATAAGGTAAAATTTATCTAAGAATTAAATCCTCATTCATAAGTGAAATTGACAATTATTTAATAAGATAATCTATTCTGAAAAGTTCTCGTATTTTATATTCAAACAACATATTAATATTTCTAGTGTCGCAAAGTAGATCAATATAATATCTTATGTAACTTAGTTCCATCCGATTAAGGTTCAAAAGTTTTAAATATCTAATTTCCATTTACATCTATTTTACAATGCTACTCTAATTGAATCCTAATAAACGTCTAATCCTCAACCATCTATGTAATGTATTTTACATGGCTCATCTAGTTTTTAAGAAACTTAAGGATATTATTTAGATTAATTTCCTAATCATAGTTTATATCATAATCCTTTTAAATGATTTTATCTTAAAACATTAGGTTATGGTTCAAAACTATAAATGTTATTAAATTATTAAATCTAGACTTACTAATCCACTTCACATTTAGATGTAAAAGTATTTCATTTATTTATTTATTATATAGTAAGCTCTATTTGTGCAAAATCTAATTACAAATAAATCCTAAGTCCTAACTTATTAATTACTTAACCAAATTATAGATTTACATTCTGGTCTTTGACAAATAATATTACACATGTATTTTAATATGGTTTATATAGATCTTAGAAATTCAAGATAACTTTTTTAAGCTTAATTTCATAACCACAATCCAATACTACCTCATATAATATTCTTTTAATAGTATATGTATAGGTTTAATTTAACTTATTAATTCCTTCATTCTATTTTCTATAAGGTATTTTATTTCTTTTATTTATTTATTACATATATAAACTAGAATTTATTCAAGACATTCTTTATGTAGTTTTATTGCATTTAATTATTATATTAACTACTACACATATCTACACCAAAATATGGTTTTAAAATAAAGTATTTTCCTTAGTTTAATTAAGTATATTAACCTAAATTTTATATAATTAATATCAATGTAGATTAATTTAATCCCTTGATTTAACCTAAGTTACTATCTTATTCTTTTATATATATGTATACATATTATATATAATTTCTACTACACTTAAAATTTTATACCCACAAATATTTATTAAAATTCTGTTATTAAATGTTAATTTAGTCTTATCATATTATCCCACCCTATAAAGTTTATTAATAAACTATACTTTAATTTTTGTTACATTAAAAACCATATATTATAAGATAATCTTATGAAAATTTCATAAACACAATTTTTAGACCCATTTACCCTTGTCCAAAATTCCCAAATTTAATATATAGTAACTATAATATTTTAGACATATTATAAAATTTTTATTTCATAAAATATCCTTTTAATTTATCCAAATAATTCCTTAATACCCGTAACTTGTAAAATCATAACTTACGTTTAAAAACTCCAAAACCATATTAATTTACATCAAAATAAACTAGATTTTATAATGAATCTATGGTTAAAATTTCAAGTCAAAATACATTCGGGAAGGTATTTAAATTAATTCCACGAGTTAGGGTTTAATTCTGGAAATATTATAATTCATAACCAACTTAAACTTCCCTGTTCTAATCTCGGCCGTCCATTTCTATACCCTACGATCGGACGGCTACTGCTACTTGAGTTCATCAGCAAACACAAAACGAAACCCAAGTACGTTTTCCTTGATATCTCTCAACTCACAGAACCAAATCGATTGATTTTTGTTTCATTGGATTAGAAATTCAATTTCCATTCTAATGGTACCAATTATACAAGCTATCATGCAGTATACAGCGAATACGATTCTGGGCAACGAAGGTTAGGGTTCTTGTCGTTTCCGATTTGAATTTCTACAAATTCTCTCAATGTATTGCGTAATTGGTTAAATTGATAGAGGGGAATGAACGGGAATGCAAAAACGAACATCATAGATGGTGGAATTTGGTCGGAATCGTACCGGAGATGCGCCGGCAAGACAATTCAAACTCATTTTCTGGAAAAATTAGTATTTTTTTGTGCTCTTCAGGTAGGCAACTTTAGACGCTTCTATCTCCCAAACGATCGAGAACTGGCTTGAGGTTTCTTCATACGAATTGTAGAGGAATCAGAGATCTTTACAATGAGCTATAGAACAAGAATTTTCGCCCACGGATGAAGAAATATGATAGGACGAAGTTTACCTGTTCAACTGAAATTTCCAGATTTCTGGGTTTCCAGAACTCGGGGAAGCAACTTTCGATGCCTTTATCTTTCACCCTATTGAGAATCAGCCTTTGGTGTAAAAAGAAAAGTTGAAGAGGAATTAGATCTTCAAAACAAGCTAAAGAACACGAATTTTGGCTGAGAAACGAAGAAGTTATGGCGAGACGAAGTTTACCTGCTCAACTGTTTTTTTCTGGAAAACTGGTTACGGTTTTGAGGGTAGGCTACTTTGGAACGATTTTCCAGCTGATGTATAATGAATTGGTTTGTGTATGAGTTATGGTTGGAAAGAGCATTCGTAGGAGAAGAGAATGCAAAAGACGGCACTCAAAAATTCCAAACGATGAGAGAGATATGGATGTCACAAGTTAGGCGAAATCAGTTGAAAATCGTGGAGATAAAAATGGCTAAGTGTTGGGCGCGTATCCCGAGGCACACGGGTGAGTCAGCAGACTTGCCACATCAGCATCTTTTCAAAATTTTGCCTCTAAACTTCATTTTATCATAACTTTGGCTAGGATGATCTGTTTTTGACGTCTTTTTATCAATCTTCATGGTTTCCATAATCTTTTTATTGATATAGGTTTTTCATGAGCTAGTTTGACCATTCTCAAAAAGTCAACCCTAGCAAGGCTTAATAAACTTTAAGGTTTCTATAATTTATTTTGACTTTTGTTTCAAAACAATTTTCCAACTCTTTCTAAAATCTTAAATAATATACTTGGAGTGTTAGAAATTTTCCCAAGATTGATTGACTTATAATCTTATTGTTAATTCATAATACTATATAATAATATATAATAATTTAATACTTAATAGTATTCTTTAGGGTTAAATAAGAAATCCCCTAAATTAATTTCCATAATTCCACATAATATTAATATTCATAATTCCATATAATACTTTAATATTAAATAGTATTAATTAAGGTTTAACAAAAGAAATCCCCTAAATTAATTTAAATTAATTTAGGGGTATTTCACCACCCCTGGGACAGACCAGAGAGAAAGGAAAAAAATTGTTTAAGGCTTCTAATGATGGGGGATTGAATGGTAATGGTTTTAGATGATGTTTAGGCCTTGTTTGGTGACATGTAAAGGCCTTAAAATGTGTAAAAAAGTGTTAGGTTTGATGTGAGAGTTGTGAACTTAAGATCATAAGAGTAAAATTAAGTATAACGGGATGACGGGGTTAACTATGGGCTCATTAGACGTTAAACAACATATTACCCCAATGTTAATGAAATTAATTGTAATGTTACCAGTTGTTCAAGGATTGTTCGAGGAATATAGGAGGACACAATATAGTGGACCGTGGTGAAAGGTATGGTTTTCTTGCAACCGGTGTCCTACCGGATTACACCGGCTTGTATGCCAATGTGTTTTTCTGTATGTTTGCCACCTTTTAAGATAAAAACATGTAATGAGTTTACAGTTGTTTAATTATGTGGCGTGCGTAGTTCCGATACCGTTTAACTTTAAATATGTGCTAAACTTAACTAACCGACTCTAGGATTACATAATAGATCGGTATTCGGATCTAACGACCCAAACCATGGGAACGTTCTAACCACGGCTATGCGTGAGTTAGTTGTATGTTGTTTGTGTGTGTAAGTATGTTCACTACCCTTGTGTGTGTCTAACTAGACCTAACCACCTATTTGTGAATTAATGTACTAAGTCCAATAATGGGACTCCTAACAAGTGCTAACCGGGGAGTGAGGAGTCCGGTCGTTCCGGCCACGCGTGTGAGTATGGGGGTCGTTGTCATATCAGGTTCGATCCTCTCTGTATGTTATGGTTGTTTTCCTTTTTGGTTTCCAACCTTCCCTTTAGCTTAACCAAGGCTATTTTACTGACTCACGTCGGGCCACTGGGGCATACTATGTTTGTTCGGTGTGCTTGGATTACTATATCCGACGCACCTTGGGATTAAGTTATCCGTTCATCTAACAGGACGGTAACGAGTTATGTAACGAGCTTATCATGAGTTTGGCAGCATTCTCTAGGCTCTACAAGTGAACTAACTATGTTTGGGTCGGTTCCTAAAGAGAACCGTTCCCGTTATGTTATGTGTTATTGTTGTACTGCAATTCTTATTGCGATGTTATGTTGTATGTACGTTGAAACGTGAAATGAGTTTTATGTGGAGTATGATGGATCATGGATATGAATCCAGGTTATTATAAGACGAATTTGAGTATAACCCGACTAGTGGGTAGTGTCGTCTATCAAGGAAATAGCTCCATTAGAGGAGAAACCCTCTAGGGTTAAAGAACACAATGAGCGATTTATCAAGTATAGAAGTGTTGATTGACTTGTTGAACCTCGTTGTTGTGGGTATGCAATGTGTTATATGTTTATAGTTTTCATGCATGATTTGAATATAATCAACCGCATGTTTAGACGACAATTAGTTGTGCGTGGCCCGGTAGCATGCGGGCTGCATGATTACCATACCAGCAAAGGTGCTGAGCCCCCTGGGGGGCCACCCTTTCTTTCCTTTTCTATTTCAGGTACAAGGAGCTGGAAGCCGTTCAAGAGTAGGACGGGTAGTTGTTTGTACATGGGTAGCCATTCAAATTGAGTATGTATTGTAGGTGTAGTAAGACCGAAATTGTTGTCGGCATTAGTTTGTAAATACTCGGTACAGTTGGAATGTATATGTATATTGGTTGTTGTTAATAGAAAGGGATAGTAATGTGTAGTTGCTTGGGAATCTAGTCCATCAGACCGATACAATGTATATGTATTAGCCTTGTTAGCCACGTGGGTGGTTAACGACGTGTAAAACCATTGAGTTAAGTAATGTGATGAGTTAAGTTTTCCGCTGCAGTTTGTTGTTAAGTGTATGGTTGTAGTTGGGGTGTTACATTGTACCACCCGCCGTCGTATAAGTATGTATCCGCTGCGTGAGTATGGATGATCAAGGAGATTGGACGGTAATGACAGTATTAGCGGTAGGGGTGTTACACATCTTGCACGAGGACATATACGGATCTTATAATACTGAACCTCTAGTGCATTCATTTTTCATGAGGAAGTATTACGATCTTACCTCACATGTTAGTATCTTGCACGAGGTAGCATAATCACTAACCTCAAGCGCACCATTCTGCATGAGGTAATACTATAATTTACAATCTCTTTTTCAATGATTACACAGAGAATTCTTAACATCTAGTGCAACATCTTGCACAAGGTAATATCACCTTTTTTTTTACTATCTAAAAAAGGATTGCCTAATAAACGGTAATTCAAACCCATCCTGGCTAGGGGTGTCAAAATCGGGTTTCGGGTTGGGTTGAGCTAACCCGAATCCAACCCGAAAATAATTTAGGTCAACCCGAACCCGGAGCGGGTTATATTTCTTCAACTCAAACCCAGCGGGTTGACCCGAACCCGACCTGTTTTTTCAAAAATTTTTTATTTAATAAAAATATAATACTTTAATATTAATTATATGTACAATATATCATATGTTATCGATTAAATGTTTATTTTAGTTATAAGTTTATCATTAAACACTAATTAAGTCATTAAATATAACATATTTTCTATTTTTAATTATTTTTTTTGGTTATGGGTTAGCAGATTAACCCGAACTCGAAGCGGGTTTCAATGACCCAACCCGAACTCGACCCGAAAATCTTTTTGGGTCAAAAATCTCAATCCGAACTCGGCTTTTTACGGGTCTGTTTCGGGTTCGAGTCCAGATTGACATCCCTACTTATGGCAATAATGTTTTTCAATCATAAATAAAATTGAATGGAATGAATCACACCATATTAGATGGTTCACTTTTCGAAATGAAAATATATAACACCAAATATTACCTCGAGAGTGATTATACGAAAATCATTATACCACAAAACATATAGTTCTTCAAAAACTAAACAATATATTTTCATCGAAGATCTTGCTTCCTTTTAATGCGGTATTTATTTTACCTTAAATCTTATTTTTTCAATAAAGAAACACTCGACCCCATAGAATCTCACCAAAAAAAACAATCCTTTTACCATTTTTCTTTCTTACAAGAGGTGAAACTTCATAAACAAGTATATCAAAATTTCTTCTTTTTTGTAAAATATCTCTTCCACTATTTTCACAAATTAAAGATTGTCATTTTGTATCATAATATAATAAATAATGAAATTTGTACTTATTGTATAACTAATAAAAAGAAATATAAGGATTTCTACTTTGATTTAGAAACTCATATATACATACATACTCAGAAATATAAATTCTTTTAAGTGTTGCATCTCACTTACCTACCTGTTAATAAGACTATGCCGATAAAATTGATTAAACTTACTTACAAATTCTAGAATCGGTACAGTACCCATCAAATGCGGCTTCAACATATAAACTTTTCGGCATCGTAGATTCTTGACAAAGCACAATGATTTCAGGTAGGATTAAAGATAAACAATAACCATCATCTAAAACATGGTAGTGAGGAAAACAACTCAATATTTTTGTCTATGGTGTATGGTAGAGAGAATAATATATTTTGGTAGAAACTGTCGTGCTGATAACGTGATATAACACTTAGAGGATATAAGAGTATAGTAGACAAGATAGATGTAATTGGCATACTCTTTATCATTCCATTGTACATCCTTATATAGTATACGCTACCGAACCTTTGAGTGGTAGGAAAGCAAAAGATCAAATCTACTAATGAAGACTTTGGGGAGGTTACGAGAGTCACATACGAAAGGTCTAAGGAAGACCAAAGGATGATTGGATGTACATCCACTAATAGTATTATTTATAACAAATTTCAATTTAAGAACTGAAATAACTAAAAATTGAATAACCAAATAATTGAATTTTTTTAAGGCAAACTCAGAGCCGAACAAAATACTGAAATTTTTAATCCGATTTTCAGTTAGAGCTAGATTATAAAAAGAACCGAATTATAAAAAAGAACCAAATTGTAAAAAAGAATTAATTTTTTTAAAAAAGAACCAAGTTACAAAAAAGAACCAAATTAGCCCATATTTTCCTTATATGTAATTCTATTATTTGGGTAAACCGAATTACCCAACCATGGAATTGAAAACCGAACCAAATAATATACTCGAATAACTGAATAAACAGATTTTATTTAAAACGGTTAAAAATTTCGGTTAAAAAACCAAAATAATTTCGGTTCTCAATTATAATTGGAACTGAATGCGCACCCTAGTTAGAGTTGGACACTACCAGGAAAATTATGAAACCTATCCCAACCTCCACCATTCTTATTAAGGTTACCATTCTCCAACGAGGGGAAGGTGCCCAAAACCATTTTTGAGCATGGTGCTCAACTACATCTTAAGCATTAAATATCTAAAAAAATAAATTGATGGTCTAAATCCAAATATTTATTACAAAGGTATAGATGTCAAAGTTAATTTGTAATTTTAGAAATAAGAAAAAAAACATTAGACTACATCATGACCCATGATCAATATTCCCACAATTTTTTTTTACTGAAATTGAAATGGAGTGTGATTTGAAAAAAAGGATCCCACGTTTTCAACAAAAAATTTTTGTTTAAACATAACAAATTAGAACTTTCGTTGACAAGCTCCTTAAAAATAAATATAAGAATAAAAGTTGAATTTATTTATTACTTAACAAAAGATTACGATCAAACAAAAAAAACGCTCTTTCATTTTATAGATTGCATTGTCTAAATTTAAAATTTACATTATTATCAAACAATTCTATACCTACATTTTGCAACGTCAACCAAACAAATCTACCTTGCATTTTAGAAATAAAAAAAGGGGAAATTACATCCCCAATCTATGACGTTTGGTGAAATTACACACCCACCCACGAGGTTTCAAAAATTACTTTGCCCACCCATGTGGTTTCCTTTGTTCTACATCTGACAACTTTTCTAATATTTGATCAACTTAAAATGCTTAAATGTTGTCCAAAATTGATGAAACTTTACATGGACGATGCTAAGGTGTTATATTTTGGTCTAGCGTGAAATCCAAAGTTTTTTAAGCTCATATGTGATCCGTGGGACCCAATGAAACATGTGACATGTGAACATGTTTTCATTGAGTCCCACAGGTCATATATGAGTTTAAAAAACTTTGGATTTGACATTGGACAAAAATATAACACCTTAGCATCATCCATGTAAAGTTTTATCAATTTTGGACAACATTTAAGCATCTTTTAAGTTGATCAATATTAGAAAAGTTGCCGGATGTAAAATAGAGGAAACCACATGGGTGGGCAAAGTAATTTTTGAGATCTCGTGGGTGGGGTGTGTAATTTCGCCAAACGTCATGGGTGGGGATGTAATTTTCCCTAAACAAAGATCCACATTATAAACATATTGCTTAAAAATAAGCAATTAGAAAATATTTTGACATGAATTCTTTAAAATAAATATAAGAAAACAAGTTTTTGGGTTGAGTTTATTTATTACTAACTAAAAATTCGGTCTTTCATTTTAAAAATTGTATGGCTTAAATATGAAATGTACATTTTTATCAAACAAATATACCCATAATTTTACTTAAATATCTACACTTTTACTTAAAAGAGAAATTAATAAAAGTGTACACTTCTATCAAATATATATACACTTGCATTTTATAAATTGGGTCATGTACTTATATATCTACACTATTACATAAAATGAAAGATAAAGATCCACATTATAAGCAAATTGCTTAAAAATAAGTAATTAGAAAATATTTTGACAACAAACCTTTAAAATAAATATAAAAAGATCATAAGTGAATTTGTTGGGTTATTTTTATTTGTTACTCACTAAATAATTACCCTATTTCATTTTAAAAATGTATTGTCAAATTCAAAATCTACACTTTTATTAAACAAATCTACACATACATTTTACAAAATCTATCATTTTACTTAAATATGTACACTTTTAGGAATTACTAAAAATCTACCCTCTATCCAACAAAGTTACACCTACATTTTGAAAAATCTATCATTTAAATGAAATATCTACACTTAATTAATAAAAATCTACACTTCTATCAAACAAATATATATGCATTTATAAAATTTTATCATTTTATTTAAATATCTAATTTGAAAAAGAAAACGACAAACCATCAATTCTAATATAGATCCCACATTTTAAGCAAACTACTTTTTTTAATTACAAATAAAAAATCCTTTGACATTAACTATGTAACATTAATATCTCACCTACATTAACTTTACTTAAAAATCTCTAACCGTCTAGCACCTTCATATACATTGTAACACCCCATCCAACATGAACATACTTACACCAAACTGCAGCGGAAGAACAACCTCATCACATTACTTAACTTGTTGGTGTTACACGCCGTTAGCCACCCACGTGGCTAACAAGGCTAATACATACACAATGTACCGGTCTGATGGGCTAAATTCCCGAGCAACTATACATTAGTATCCCTTTCCATTAACAACATCAACAACATACACTTTATCAACTATACCGAGTATTTATAAACTGGTGCCGACAACAACATCGGTCTTACTACACCTACTGTATACATACTCTTAAAAGTTTACCCATGTACAATGACTACCCGTCCTACTCTCGAACGGCTTCCAGCACTTCGTACCTGAAATAGGAAAAGAAGAGAAAGGGTGGCCCCAAGGGGCTCAGCACCTTTGCTGGTATGGTAATCCCGCAGCCCACATGCTACCGGGCCACGCACAACTAATTGTCGTCTTAGCATGCAGTTGATTATATTTAAATCATGCATGTAACAATAAACACACATCACATAACATTTCGCCTCAATGGGCTCAACAACGGATAATATATCCTTACTTAATAAGTCACTCCTGGTATCATCATGCCTAGTATTCCTCCTCTGATGGAGCTACTTCCTTAATAGACGACACATACCCTTAAATCGGGTTACCCTTACAAACGCCTCTTATCACAAACTGGGAATCATATCCATGATCCACACACTCCATATTTTACAACCCATAACATACACTACATAACAACACTTAACACACTTTGCACGTTTCCACGTGCCACATAACACCGCAATAAATATTGCATCACAACAAAACACTAAACACAACGGGAATGGTCCTCTCAGGAACCGACCCAAACATCACCAACACACTGGTGAGCCTAGAGATTGTTTGCCAGTCTCATAAAGCTCGTTACATAACTCGTTACCGTTTCGTAAATGAACGGTTAACTTACACAAGGTGCCCCGGATATAGTGATCCAAGCACACCGAAACAAACATAACATGTATGCCCTGTGGCCCGACGTGAGTCAGTAATAGCCTTGGTTAAGCTAAAGGGAAGGTTGGGAACCAAATTGGAAAAACCATAACATACAGAGAGGATCGAACCTGATATGACCGACCCCCATACTCACACCACGCGTGGCCGGAACAGACCGGACTCCTCATTCCCCCCGTTAGCACTTATTAGAAGTTCATCTTTGAACTTTATTAAACAATCACAAACATTGAGTTATCTTGTCAGACATACACAAGGGAAAAGAGTCATACATTCACATACAAACACCACGCACAAACATTACATATCCAACTCACGCATAGCCGTGGTTAGAACGTTCCTTAGGTCGGAACGTTATTACCGGATACCGTTCTCTTACGTTTACCTAATAGTGGTTAACTAGCCCTTCAAGCGCATTAGAGGTTACCGGTATCGGCACGTAAACATACAATAACAATAATGACTGTAAACTCGTTTCATGATTTATATCATAACGTGGCAAACATACAGAAAAACACATTGGCATACAAGCCGGTGTAATCCGTTAGGACACAGGTTGCAAGAAAACCATACCTGTCACCGGAGTCCACTTATCCTGTCCATTTATGTTCCTCGAGCAATTCTCGAACAACTGTTAACACCACACGTGTTTTCATTAACATCGGGGTTTGCTTGATCATTTAATGTCAATGCTTAATTTTTTCCCCGTTAACTTAGTTACATAACTTAACATTTTTAACTTGCTTTTACTCTCACATTTTAATACAACTTTTAACCCACTTAGGTGTCATTAAAACTCCCTAACATGTCCTTAACATCCTTATAACATCACCTACCAATCCCCATCATCACATATCATTTCATAACCTTAACCATGTTTTTGGTCCGACCGACCCACCGACCGACCCACATCTGGGTCGGTCCATTACAGAACCCTTTACTTCCTTATAATCATGGCCGTCCGACCCACGTCCGACCCACCATTCTGGGTCGGTCCATGTGCGAACATTTTCCACCTTTGAAACTTGACCGACCGACCCATGTCCCACCCCCCTTTTGGGTCGGACCATTACCGAACACATTCCTAACTTTTAACAGAGGCTCGACCGACCCAAAAACTGGGTCGGCCCCTGGGTCGGTCGCCTTCTAAACTTACCAAAACTTTGCCAAATCTTCACCAAACTCTCCTAAGCCTCTTAATGTGTTCTAACATCATTTGGCACTTCAAACACACCCTTAAGATATTCTTAAACACTCACAAAACTATTTTTCCTAATTCCTTAAACCTTACTTATATCTCCACAAATTCCTAACACTTACAATGTTTTCTCCTTATGATTTCTAGGTGGCATTTCACCTATGATGACCAAAATACCAAGGTGTATCCTCTACACCTTATCATCATCCCTCAACTTCTTTCTTACTAACTAAATCTCCTTTTCACATCATACCTAAACATCACTTGTCCCTTGAACATCAACATTACCTAACCTTAAACAAACTCCTCCAAGACTTAAATACATCCTCAAACACATTGAATTCCTAGAACTTCCAAGATAACACCTACATCCTTGCATCACTCTAAATCACCTTTACACATGTTTTCTTCTCAAGTAACATTTATTCACCTATAACACTTCCTAGTTCACCAAAACCACTTAAAACACTTAGAACTTCTCACACATTTCCCAAATTTGGCCATAGCTTCTCTTGTATACACTCACATCCAAACACTTAGGTTTTCACCTTATTTCACTCAAGAACACCTAAAATCCATCAAACACATTTATACACAAACTTCACACATTAAGCACTACATCACAATATAGTGCATAACTTAAATTGCTTGGCACTTAGGCCCTTAAATAACATGGCTCTTAGGCCCTTAAATAACATAAACCATAACACTGAATTTCCCACATAACAATGCCTTTGACCTGCAAATACATACACCAAAACATATGTTCTTTTACTAGTCTCCTTGAGAACATTTTACTAGGTCACTCACCATTGGCTCCTTAGGTATTTTATCAAGCAAATCAAGCTCATTTTCCTAAGGCATTTAAACTACATTGAGATAGTTTGTTTACCTCTTTTTCCTCACAAACTCCTTTCTTGTTTCCTTGTAAAACCGGTGGGGTATTTGGTCCCTTTTCAACTATTAAACATTATACCAACAATAGAATGAGTATTCAAGCATTGTGCTTCATCTCATTGTAAACCTAGTTACATTATTGTTTTAACACATTAAGGTAATTGTTTTACCTTGGAATTGGAAGAGAATTTGAACAAGTATCAAGAGAGGACTCCTCCTAGCCCTTGGAAGATTCAAATGAAGCTAAAACAAGCAAGATAAATACACCATTGTGAGGTGAATTTTCGGACAACATGAAAACATGAGGAAACATGGATTTTCTTTGAGTTTCCTTACCTTGAAGCAAAGGAGAACAAGAATATGTGAAAGGTGAGCTCAAGCTCCTCCCATGGTGGTTTCTCTTGGCACCGAAATGGAGGTTTTGAAGTTTTGAAAGGACAAGATTGTAGAGCTTGGCTTAACTAAGAGAATGGTGGTGTTTGTTTTTGATTTGGTTAAGTGAGCTAGGTTTTACATGTGGTCAAAGATGGACTTCCATGGTTGTAGTGATATATTACCAGAGAGAACAAGAAGAAGAGAGGGAAGGAGTTGGAACCGTGTGAAATGGAGGAAAGGAAGGGAGAATGAAGATAGAACTTACTTTTGAAGATATTTAAGTCTTAAAGCAAATAGTACTATGAGTCACATTTATTTACTTAACAAGTTAACACTTGGTGACTCCTCACTACAAAAACCGGCCACCATTATGCCTAGGAGGGTGTTTTGGTCTTTGTTGACCAATTTAATCACTTATAACATTATATGTTACAAACTAGCTTGTAAAAATTACTATTCACAAATACAAGGCACATAGAAGTGAAATTTTTGATTTCCCACTAATATGGCCACCCAAATGTGATACTATATAGTACACATGTTAATTAAAGAGTAATGATGGACATTTAGCCATTCAAAACTCATTTACAAGACAATTTTTCAAAAACGTGCTTTAAGACTTCTTAAAGCACATTTTGTGTTTTAACTTGTTTTCAAGCTTGGTTTTCTTTAGTAATTGATTTAATATGTTCATTAAGATATTTATAAGGTATAGGTATGACCATTAGGTCTTATACAAATTTATCCCAAGCTTAGAGCACATTTTTGCTCATATTGACTTTAAGGTATTTTCTTGTGTTCTGTTTGGTTTAATTGTCCACCAATGTTTCCTAAGGACTTAATTAGCCTTATTAAATCATAATTGAATATTATTAAGTCTTGGTAGGCTCTTTGGGTCCTAACCAAGTTCACTCCAAGCTTAGAGCATGTTTTTGCTCAAACTGTATCTTAGTGCTTTATTGCATTTTACTATGGTTAAATTGTTCACCGATCTTTCTAAGGACTTTTTAGCCTTTACATACCATAGTTTAATATTTAAACCACATATTAAGGTTTGGGGTATTTCAATCTACCCCCCTTAAAAGAACTTCGTCCTCGAAGTTTACACTTCCCAAACATCTCTTGGATTAGAACACAGGAATCACTTGGAAATAAACTTCCATAACCAAACATACTTTACATCACAACCTCGGACTTAACGGTCCGGGTACATATACACATCCATACATAACATAACATACTCACATGATAACCTCGGACTCAATGGTCCGGGTATCTTAACAACATTTACACATACATAACAACCCTTAGACTCTCTGGTCTTGGGTAACATAACAACATTTAGACACATAGGTCTTGATAACATAACAGCCTTTAGACACATAGGTCTATGTACACAACACATTTAGACTCATAGGTCTTAATAGCATACACTTTAGGAACTCAAGGTCAAAATAACATTTATTACACATACCACACAACATGTCATAGCATGTATAGCAATCAAAAATATCCTTGATATACACTGTGATCCCGCAGAACTCGGTCGCGATGGACACCTTCTGTCCCCGTGTCTTTGGGAGATCAAAACAGTCACTTAAGCTTAAAATTTCCTTGCAAGGTTAAGTAAGAGAACTTTAATTATGTAAAGTATCTATCGACGTTTTATAAGTACCAATTGAAAATCCTTTTGAAAAAAACACACAACTCCAAGTCCAACTTACGCTCTTTGCTTCTTTTCTTAGCGTGGTTATTTGTGACCACTTATAGGGAGCTTCAAGAGTCATTCAACCCTAATGTGATCAGCATCAGTGTCGAACTATCCTTCCACTCCAATTTGTGTTCGGCTTCCCTTGATCGCATGCAAATCAAGTTCCACCTCCCACTTCATTTTCAAGCATCAAATAAGTCACTCATTTCCGATTTTCTATCTTTTGAATCATTCTAGTCATGATCACAACATCTCCAAAGGATAGAACTCCGTCTATCAGTTGCCTCCATTCACTTTAATCCTACTGCCTAGGGGATCTTATTCTCACTAGGTTCTATGTCGGTATCATGCCCTTTCATGCATCACTATAAAGTATATATATATATACACATATATTTTATCCAAAATACTACACCTGGTTTTACATTTATACACTGTCGGGGCTTTTGTTCCCCCGGAAGTTTATCTACTCCCCACACTTGTACTATCACACACAACTGTTAACAAACACACACACTTATCACAATGGTATTCGCATCATCTGTGCGCAATTACCACAATTAAACCATGAATGAATGTGTATGTTTACGTAACACACACACCAATCATCAAAACAAACAATAATTTTGTGCTATGCACAATATGAGTCACATACACTACGTACACTTGTACGGTAATATACACTAAGTGGTTTTGCGCTCTACCCCCCTTAAAAGGGATTACGCCCACGTAATCAATCACTAAACATTAGCTTATAATGTTCTGCCGTCGTGAAGTGTTTTAACTTCCACGCGGTCTATTACACAATGGATTCTGATTAGAGGATCTTAACCATTTTGGCGGTTTAGTCCCTAAACCAAGAATTCGCATTGGAGTTATAACTCATAACCGGTTTCGGTCCTGGCCTGTGAGGCTTTTAGGCGTTAATAATTAGCCATCCACTCATATTCGTTATTCACGTTGTACATTTGAATCACTGGTTCACTAGTTTCTGCTGCGAAACTCTAATAACTGTAGAGCTTAATTGCTCCCTTTTGTTATTCTTACTGTATTGTACATCCCCAATTGTCACCTTCATCTTGGTAACAATGGTTTCTCAACCGACGCACGGTATCTTTTACCCTGAGCGGATTCGGTGAGTTTCACAATTTTCCATCCACTTCCATGATAATTTACTGTGTATACAGCTATGTATTTCACAATGATTGACTTGTTCCCTTCCGACTTACTGTCGGTTGAGATTGAGCTACTACCTAGTGTGTAGTGCTCTCTCAGCTATTTACAACCTTTGGGGTATATTCTATACCGATACTTGGCAGTTAGTGCTACTATAGTCACTTACTGTTAATCATGTCTCCACATTTGGTTTTTATACATGTATTCTTTCATTGGTGCGGCCTTGCATTTCCTATGCATCGGCCATTACAACATTATTCCTCTATAATTAACATGTCTCCAATTCCTAGCTATCCCACTCGATCATTACTGCGCAAGTGCAATACCAAAACACTCAGTCATACAGAGTGCAGAGGCGTAAACTCTTGACAGTAAATCCCTTATGCGATTCGCCATGGAATTCACACTGAGTTCCTCATCACACAGTACCTACCACTGGCTTATTGCCCAGTCTGTTTAACATCACTCATCTTGCATCTCCACTGAATTTAACTCATAACTGATCTTATCTGTTACGTTTTCGTTTAACAACATTTATACAACGGTCGCTTGTTGCGCACCGTGCTCTTACTCCCTGTACAACATCAGCTTATATCGTATCTACTGTCACCTCAACTTCCACACATAAACTTACATTATTCACATTATGGTTCATCCCTCATTTGGATGACCACTGAATGCTCCTTGAGCATCGATCATTCGAGTCACAAGCCGGCGTTATTCAGCCAGGTGCTTCACTTTATACACATACCGCTCCTGCGGTGCCACAATGTCGAGAGGTATCCCCACTCTTAATGCAGTGGTTCGTTTCCCACTCTATTCACTTATATTACATAAACTTTTGCAGTCAATCTATTTTTCATAACATTTATTTGTGGCTTATAAGCCTTACTGCCTTGAGCTCCGCTCATTTTAGGCTGTCCACACACATGTACTTCTCTGTACAATATTACATGGTTTGGATATTATATTGGGCTCCATGACAAGTCGTTGCATCACGTTTCCTTTCATGGGATGCCCCTTAAGATTGTCAGTCCGTCTCCTGACAACTTATGTCTAAACTGGGTGTTAGTTTCAACCCTTGTGCTTCTGTCATGCATTTCATTCAACAATTGTTGATGTGAACACCCTTCAAGGATTGCTCCTGGGTGTTGTTAAGTTATGCCTTTACATCTGGTTTACACTCGTTGGTACATTCAGTTAGCCACGCCTTTTGCGTTCTTAACTGGCTTATTATCTCCCTCTGTGAAGATCAACCTTTCCTGGTAGTGTAGGTACTCATTCTGGGAATTTCATCCCGTTCATTGCACATTAATGTGTCCACATTAGGCATCTCTGCTGCTATGTACAGCTGGGTCACCATTCAGCTATAAGTTTATCCCTAAGGATCCTTAAGACATATGTGTCTTTCATAACAGTCAGTGCACTTCGCACTTCCTGACTCTTAAACATTTCCTTGAAAGGAGTTCTCTAATCCTTTTAGTCTTGTTAACTCAACTGAATTCCTTAACTTCAACTATTCCTTGTAATCCTTAGCTCTTGTTTGATTATACTGCTGACCGTGACGGAGTCGCTACTACTTCCCGTGTTTCGGACTCTACCGTATACATATATGGGGTATCATACTGATACATTGCTACTTACCCCAACTAACCCTAAGTAGGTCTGTCAGGCCCACATGCTCCTATCGGAGTGCGGTCGTCCCACAACACAGTTGGTACACTTGTAGTGTCCGTCACACGCCTATGAAGTATTCTGTTCGACTCCCTTATATTGTCCCGTGACAATATCATTCCTTACTTCCCGAACTTAATCAAGGGAAAGTTTATCCATTGTGTTGTATCCTCGTCAACTGTCCTTGATTTTACTGGTTTGGTTTAAAAGAAGGTTGGAAAGAAAGTGTTGGTTTGAAAGAAAATCTGGTTTTGAAAGAAAAGGGGTTGAATAAATCTGGGTTTGAAAGAAAAATTTTCATGGTTTCACAAACATCTTCTTACCGTAACCAAGTCTAGCTTCTTGCTGACCGGTGTACTTACAATTACAGAGGTTAGGCTAACAGGCCCTTCCACTGTTATGACAATCACATTAACTTTATTGTACTTTTCCAAGTACTTCGAGTGTGGTTATAAATTTTCCCGACCAGCCCCATTATGGCAGCAACTTGTTTATGGCAAGTGCGCCATGCTAACTGGCTATCAGTTAACACATACCGGTTTGTGGTTTGTCTTTACCCGTACTGTCATCAGTGGCCTTGTTGGGCCCTCACTGATCTTACTGTCTTGATAATAACTTGTCTAGGTAACTTCTCACTGTTTTCACATGATAATCAGTAGCTAGGGTGTTCCCTTTCTGGGAGACCCGTTCTCTTAGTATTGTATTACTTTGTAGTCCGTTCCACGTATTTGGGCACTACCTTGTAGTTTCCCTTGTCGGTTGGTATACCGTTGGTGCATTATTTATCAACTGTGGTCCCGTAGACACTCGTCTCGGGTTTTACTAATCCATTTCTTGCCTGTTGCACAGTTGGTGCATTGCAAGTTGGTTGTTTTCGACTGCTCGGCATGTCGACCCAGGTTGCCGGAAATTCTATTCCTCTATACACAAAGATTCCTTCATTCATTGCTATGAAATGCGGGTTAACATTATTCAGATGGAGACCGTCTCCGGGATTCCCCGTTTTCGGGATCTACCGTATGACAGATCCTCCGTACCCTTAAAGGTACTTACTAACAGCCAGATCGGGTATTCCCGAGTAAGAGAGAACTTTCATCTCTCTGGCGTTGTTTCCCAATTTATCAAACAGGGATTGTGGAGGGTGGGATGGATATTGTAGGTTTCCAGTAGTCACTGGTAGTTCCTATCTAGCGTATCTCTCACGCTATCACTAACCCTTAACCCAAAATACTAATCCTAACTCGGTACTCCTAAGCTCGGTATTCAGTCATCAGAGCGATACTTCGCTCTGATACCATTTTTGTAACACCCCATCCAACATGAACATATCAACAAAACTGCAGCGGAAGAACAACCTCATCACATTACTTAACTTGTTGGTGTTACACGCCGTTAGCCACCCACGTGGCTAACAAGGCTAATACATACACAATGTACCGGTCTGATGGGCTAAATTCCCGAGCAACTATACATTAGTATCCCTTTCCATTAACAACATCAACAACATACACTTTATCAACTATAGAGATATAAAACTGGTGGCGACGACAACAACATCGGTCTACTACACCTACTGTATACATACTCTTAAAAGTTTACCCATGTACAATGACTACCCGTCCTACTCTCGAACGGCTTCCAGCACTTCGTACCTGAAATAGGAAAAGAAGAGAAAGGGGTGGCCCCAAGGGGCTCAGCACCTTTGCTGGTATGGTATCCCGCAGCCCACATGCTACCGGGCCACGCACAACTAATTGTCGTCTTAGCATGCAGTTGATTATATTTAAATCATGCATGTAACAATAAACACACATCACATAACATTTCGCCTCAATGGGCTCAACAACGGATAATATATCCTTACTTAATAAGTCACTCCTGGTAATCATCATGCCTAGAGTATTCCTCCTCTGATGGAGCTACTTCCTTAATAGACGACACATACCCTTAAATCGGGTTACCCTTACAAACGCCTCTTATCACAAACTGGGAATCATATCCATGATCCACACACTCCATATTTTACAACCCATAACATACACTACATAACAACACTTAACAACACTTTGCACGTTTCCACGTGCACAACATAACACCGCAATAAATATTGCATCACAACAAAACACATAACACAACGGGAATGGTCCTCTCAGGAACCGACCCAAACATCACCAACACACTGGTGAGCCTAGAGATTGTTGCCAGTCTCATGATAAGCTCGTTACATAACTCGTTACCGTCTCGTTAAATGAACGGTTAACTTAACACAAGGTGCCCCGGATATAGTGATCCAAGCACACCGAAACAAACATAACATAGTATGCCCCTGTGGCCCGACGTGAGTCAGTAATAGCCTTGGTTAAGCTAAAGGGAAGGTTGGGAACCAAATTGGAAAACAACCATAACATACAGAGAGGATCGAACCTGATATGACAACGACCCCCATACTCACACGCGTGGCCGGAACAGACCGGACTCCTCATTCCCCCCGTTAGCACTTATTAGAAGTTCATCTTTGAACTTTATTAATAATCACAAACATTGAGTTAAGTCTTGTCAGACATACACAAGGGAAAAGAGAGTCATACATTCACATACAAACACCACGCACAAACATTACATATCCAACTCACGCATAGCCGTGGTTAGAACGTTCCTTAGGTCGGAAACGTTATTACCGGATACCGTTCTCTTACGTTTACCTAATAGTGGTAACTAGCCCTTCAAGCGCATTAGAGGTTACCGGTATCGGCACGTAAACATACAATAACAATAATGACTGTAAACTCGTTTCATGATTTATATCATAACGTGGCAAACATACAGAAAAACACATTGGCATACAGCCGGTGTAATCCGTTAGGACACAGGTTGCAAGAAACCATACCTGTCACCGGAGTCCACTTATCCTGTCCATTTATGTTCCTCGAGCAATTCTCGAACAACTGTTAACACCACACGTGTTTTCATTAACATCGGGGTTTGCTTGATCATTTAATGTCAATGCTTAATTTTTTCCCCGTTAACTTAGTTACATAACTTAACATTTTTAACTTGCTTACTCTCACATTTTAATACAGCTTTTAACCACTTAGGTGTCATTAAAACTCCCCTAACATGTCCTTAATCCTTATAACATCATTACCTACCAATCCCCATCATCACATATCATTCATAACCTTAAACCATGTTTTTGGTCCGACCGACCCACCGACCGACCCACATCTGGGTCGGTCATTACAGAACCCTTTTACTTCCTTATAATCATGGCCGTCCGACCCACGTCCGACCCACCATTCTGGGTCGGTCCATGTGCGAACATTTTCCACCTTTGAAACTTGACCGACCGACCCATGTCCGAAACCCACCCTTTTGGGTCGGACCATTACCGAACACATTCCTAACTTTTAACAGAGGCTCGACCGACCCAAAAACTGGGTCGGCCCCTGGGTCGGTCGCCTTCTAAACTTACCAAAACTTTGCCAAATCTTCACCAACTTCTCCTAAGGCCTCTTAATGTGCTAACATCATTTGGCACTTCAAACACACCCTTAAGATATTCTTAAACACTCACAAAACTATTTTTCCTAATTCCTTAAACCTTACTTATATCTCCACAAAATTCCTAACACTTACAATGTTTTCTCCTTATGATTTCTAGGTGGCATTTCACCTATGATGACCAAAATACCAAGGTGTATCCTCTACACCTTATCATCATCCCTCAACTTTTCTTACTAACTAAATCTCCTTTTCACATCATACCTAAACATCACTTGTCCCTTGAACATCAACATTACCTAACCTTAAACAAACTCCTCCAAGACTTAAATACATCCTCAAAACACACATTGAATTCCTAGAACTTCCAAGATAACACCTACATCCTTGCATCACTCTAAATCACCTTTACACATGTTTTCTTCTCAAGTAAACATTTATTCACCTATAACACTTCCTAGTTCACCAAAACCACTTAAAACACTTAGAACTTCTCACACATTTTCCCAAATTTGGCCATAGCTTCTCTTGTATATACTCACATCCAAACACTTAGGTTTTTACCTTATTTCACTCAAGAACACCTAAAATCCATCAAACACATTTTATACACAAACTTCACACATTAAGCACTACATCACAATATAGTGCATAACTTAAATTGCTTGGCACTTAGGCCCTTAAATAACATGGCTCTTAGGCCCTTAAATAACATAAACCATAAACACTGAATTTCCCACATAACAATGCCTTTGACCTGCAAATACATACACCAAAACATATGTTCTTTTACTAGTCTCCTTGAGAACATTTTACTAGGTCACTCACCATTGGCTCCTTAGGTATTTTATCAAGCAAATCAAGCTCATTTTCCTAAGGCATTTAAACTACATTGAGATAGTTTGTTTACCTCTTTTTCCTCACAAACTCCTTTCTTGTTTCCTTGTAAAACCGGTGGGGTATTTGGTCCCTTTTCAACTATTAAACATTATACCAACAATAGAATGAGTATTCAAGCATTGTGCTTCATCTCATTGTAAACCCTAGTTACATATATTGTTTTAACACATTAAGGTAATTGTTTTACCTTGGAATTGGAAGAGAATTTGAACAAGTATCAAGAGAGGACTCCTCCTAGCCCTTGGAAGATTCAAATGAAGCTAAAACAAGCAAGATAAATACACCATTGTGAGGTGAACTTTCGGACAACATGAAAACATGGAGGAAACATGGATTTTCTTTGAGTTTCCTTACCTTGAAGCAAAGGAGAACAAGAATATGTAAAAAGGTGAGCTCAAGCTCCTCCCATGGTGGTTTCTCTTGGCACCGAAATGGAGGTTTTGAAGTTTTGAAAGGACAAGATTGTAGAGCTTGGCTTAACTAAGAGAATGGTGGTGTTTGTTTTTGATTTGGTTAAATGAGCTAGGTTTTACATGTGGTCAAAGATGGACTTCCATGGTTGTAGTGATATATTACCGAGAGAGAACAAGAAGAAGAGAGGAAGAAGGAGTTGGAACCGTGTGAAATGGAGGAAAGGAAGGGAGAATGAAGATAGAACTTACTTTTGAAGATATTTAAGTCTTAAAGCAAATAGTAACTATGAGTCACATTTATTTACTTAACAAGTTAACATACTTGGTGACTCCTCACTACAAAAACCGGCCACCATTATGCCTAGGAGGGTGTTTTGGTCTTTGTTGACCAATTTAATCACTTAGAAACATTATATGTTACAAACTAGCTTGTAAAAATTACTATTCACAAATACAAGGCACATAGAAGTGAAATTTTTGATTTCCCACTAATATGGCCACCCAAATGTGATACTATAGTACACATGTTAATTAAAGAGTAATGATGGACATTTAGCCATTCAAAACTCATTTACAAGACAATTTTCAAAAACGTGCTTTAAGACTTCTTAAAGCACATTTTGTGTTTTAACTTGTTTTCAAGCTTGGTTTCTTTAGTAATTGATTTAATATGTTCATTAAGATATTTATAAGGTATAGGTATGACCATTAGGTCTTATACAAATTTATCCCAAGCTTAGAGCACATTTTTGCTCATATTGACTTTAAGGTATTTTCTTGTGTTCTGTTTGGTTTAATTGTCCACCAATGTTTCCTAAGGACTTAATTAGCCTTATTAAATCATAATTGAATATTATTAAGTCTTGGTAGGCTCTTTGGGTCCTAACCAAGTTCACTCCAAGCTTAGAGCATGTTTTTGCTCAAACTGTATCTTAGTGCTTTATTGCATTTTACTATGGTTTAAATTGTTCACCGATCTTTCTAAGGCACTTTTTAGCCTTTACATACCATAGTTTAATATTTAAACCACATATTAAGGTTTGGGGTATTTCATACATAAAAGGATTCGATTTTACCATTAACATGAATTCTTTAAAATAAATATAAGTGGATAAGTTGTTGGGTTAAGTTTATTTATTACTAACTAAAAGTCCATTCATTCATTTTAAAAATTGTGTTGTCTAAATATAAAATCTACATTTAGATCAAAATCTACACCTACAGTTTAAAAAATCTATCATTTTACTTAAATATCTACCCTTTACTAAAAAGAGAAATTAATAAAAATGTACACTTCTATCAAATATATATACACTTGCATTTTAAAAATTCAATGCTTATAATTTTACACTTTTACTATGGGTAGAAAATCCATTACTATGAGAAGGAATGGGTAGAGTACATGAAGAACCAAACGAGAGAGGAAATTGAGTGAAAGAAACTTCCATGTTGTTAGTGGTAAAAAATTATTATAATTGTGAAAAGTCTATTATCCCCTTTTACAATTAGTTATTTTTATATTTTATAAAATTAATTATTAAATAAATAAACTTATGTAGGGTTGAGATTAATATTTCAAAAATAAAATATGATGATATGATACCTCTTTGACCATTACCCGGCAAAACCTTTGTACATTAAGCTGACTGATGCGGGAAGATCAATTCCACAGGTCACTGCTTCTTTCTCCTCTCGGGCGCTGGTTAGGAGAACAAATACAGAAACAGCATGAAGAACCCGGCGAAGGTGGCATATTACAAGGTGGAGACTATCCACTTGTCAACATAGGGAGAAAAATATTTAGAGAAGAAAAAGATCAAAAATAAAAAAAAATGAAATAAAAAAACTGTACGCGCGCAGGAAAGAATTGGGAGGGGGTTGAATATGATTTTTGTTATTAGGAGAGAGAAATAATTTTTTTTTCAAAATGTTATAACTTACAAAATATAAGTGCAAAAAAAAATTATACCATTGTTCATCATTTTCCATGCTGTTCAAAACAAGATGCATCATGGAATTGTTTTGGTAAACTTAAAACTTTATGTTTCTAGAAGGAGTATATATTACATATTTTTTAAGTGAAGCTTATTCATTAATAAAATGAATCTTCTTTAATAATAAAATGAACCTTATTCATTAACAAAATTAATCTTACCCTAAACACTCTAAAAACCATCATAGGAAAGTTAAAAACGTCGAAGGCAATTTTATGGTTTGTAGTGCAGGGTTTAGGGACCACAAATCCAAAAAACCTGTCGAGTCAGTAACGACAATATAAAGTGTAGACTAATACCAAAATGATTACCCTACCCCCCCCCCCCCCCAAACACCCTAAAATCCACCATCGCATATGTTTGTGGTAGGATTTACTACCCCCCAAACACCTTAAATTCCTTCCTAACCCTAAACCTTTGATTCACTTTTCTTAAACCTCTTGTTCACTTTTCTTAAACCCCTTATTCACTTTAGTTAAACAATCTCTATTTACGAGAATCAATTTTCTTAAACCTCTGATTCACTTTTCTTAAACTTATGATTCACTTTATAAAAACCTCTAATTCACATTTCTTAAACCTCTTAATCACTTTAGTTAAACAATCTATGCTTATGAGATTCGCCTTTCTTATTACTCTGATTCACTTTGTAACAACTTGTGATTCAATTTTTAACAACCTTTGATTCACTTTTCTAAAACCTCTGATTCACACTAGTCAAACAATCACAATCACTTTAGCTAAACAATCTCTGTTTCTGAGATTTACTTTTTTTAAACCTCTTATTCACTTCTAAGCAACTCTTTGATTCACTTTTTAACATCCTTTGATTCAATTTTTAACAACCTTTGATTCACTTTCCATAAACTTAAGATTCAAACATACGTACATACAAAAAATAAAAAATAAAAAGTTTATCAAAACATACTCATGTTGGATCTTATTTTGAAGAGCTCGAATTACGATGAACAATGATATAAAATTTATGTTATTTGAACTTATATATAATAAAATACAATATTTTAAAGTTTTACAAAATAATAAACCACAAAAAGACAAAATAGGTGCCACCACCACCTCCACCTTCGAAATCGCGTACAGAAATGCACACGCATAAAAATGGACTAATGGAAGAGTGGGTCCATATTGATTGAAAACTGATAGATATAAAAATAAACTCTTTTGAAAGGAAAAAAAGGGTTAAACCCATTTTCTAAAAACAATACTCAAATGGATCAATGCAAATACATGGCGAAAAAACAATAACATTACCTAAAAATAGACCTGTCAAACGCGTTACCCGTTCGGGTTTTGCGTCATATTTTTTTGGGTCAATATCTGTTCGGGTTATTTAACTTTCGGGTCATTTGGGTTTGGGTCATTCGGGTTCGGGTCAAATCGGGGGTTCGGGTTGTAATAGTGTCAGATAGAATCGGGTTTCGGTTATTTCGGGTCATGGTTAATATTTTTTGACAAAATTATTAAATAAATATATACCTAATTTCTATAAGAATATACTACATATAAATTACAGAAAAGTCAATACAATGCCTATTTTGAATTTTTTTTGGTATAATAAGTTTGAATCAAGTTTTTGTCATATTTATTTAGGTCCTTCAGGTTTGGGACAATTTATGATCACTATTATATCATGTTATTCGAGTTTGGCTAATTTTTAATTACTATTATTTCGGGTCATTTCGGGCTCGGGTCATTCGGGTTTTACCTAATCGGGTTTCAGGTTTATTATATTTAAATATTTTTGGGTTTCAGTCGGGTTTCAGGTTCGGATAAAACGGGCAGGTTTTCGGGTTGGGTCAAATTTTGACAGCTCTACCTAAAAACATAAGACTTTACCGGACATGCTAAATTTCAAGCTATGGAGCAAATTATAGGAGGGTAATTGGTTTTTGTTGTATAAGGTGAATCTAGTGTTACTTTCACTTTTACCGTTCTCACATTTTTTTTATCAATTTTATTCTGATAATTAGTCTTGATAGTTAATTTGATGGCAGATAAAACAATTGACATCAGATAGACTTAATTTTTAATCCAATAACATGTATAGTAACTATATAAACCAATATTTATATAGGTACATTATAAGCTATTATCTACATATTTATAACCTAACATTGTAGCATTCTTGTGGATCCGAAAATTATAGTAACATTTTTGTAATAATAACTATAATAAATGATTTTCAACTCATACTATTATTTCCCTTTAGAAAGATTATATAATAACATAAAAATAAAAATTGGCTAGCTAGTATATGATCATCTAACATTTTATTAACAGTCATAAGAGTCATAATTACAATCTCGGAGTAAAACAAATTAACGTTTATTCATTGAACTATATATTTTTTTTACTTTTTTGTACTTTCGTAAAATGTAACTTGAGTATTTTCTCTCTGTATTATTGAAACTTCTTCAGACTTTACAAACTGTATCTGTATATGTCTATCTGACTACCGTAGTAAACTGGTGCTTATATACTAAACCTGACTAGTAGCTTACTAACGGTAACCTAGAGTAGCAGAAAACATAACAGGCTATAATAATAATAACCTATACATATATATATGTATATTCCAACAGCCCCTCTCAAGACTAAGGGTGGTTAAAAGAAAAACAACCTAAAGTCTTGCAGAAGCATAACTATTTGTTGCCTGCACTTGTCTTCTGGAGAAAGTCTTCGTATCCTTTTGATGTCATTTGCTTGGTCAGCATATCAGCCAGTTGTTGTGTCCCTGGTATGTGCTGCAGTGTTATGAGCCCTTCTTGAATTTCTCTCTCACGAGATGGCAATCCAAATCTATATGTTTTGTTCTCTCGTGAAAGACCGGATTTCTAGCGATGAATACCGCTGCCTTGTTATCACAGTAGACCAGAATTGGAGTTATCTCCATAATTCCAAATTCTTCTGCCAGTCTAGACAACCATGTCAGCTCTGTTGTGACCCGTTTGATGCTCCTATATTCTGCTTCTGCCGTGCTCAAAGAAACAGTTTGTTGTTTCTTCGATTTCCAGCTTATTGGTGCCCCCCCTAGCAGAATAATGTAACCGCTTACTGATCTCCTTGTCAGAGTGCAACTAGCCCAATCCGTGTCATAGTATGCTGTCATCTTGTAGTACACAGAAGCGTTGAAGAAGATCCCTTGCCTTGATGTTCCTTTGATTTATTGCAGCAGATGTATAGCTACCTTGTAGTGATCTGCTTTTGGCTCTTTCAGAAACTGGCTCAGGTACTGGACTGCGTATGCTAGGTCCGCTCTGGTGTTGACAAGGAAATTAACTCTTCCAATCAGTCTTCTGTAGACAGTCGGGTCAATGAGTGGCTGGCCTTTCAGTTTTTCCAGTTTTATTCCTGTTGGTAAGGGGACAGAAACAATGGGGGTGTTAGTGGAAAGATATTCATCTACTAATTCTTGCGCATACTTACCTTGATGGAGCATGACTCCTTTGTTGCTGTAGAGAAACTCCATTCCTAGGAAGAAGTGTAGCCTTCATAGGTCATTCACTTTGAATTCTACATCGAGAGAATCTTTTATCCTTTGAATTTCTGTTGAATCATTTCCCGTGGCTATTATATCATCAACATACACTCCTAAGAAAGTCCTGAATTGTCCATTGAACTTAACAAACAGAGAATAGTCATTTTTAGATTGAGTAAAACCATGAAAATGCAGAAACTTACTCAGTTTGTCATACCATTCTCTACTTGCTTGTTTCAGCCCATAAATGGACTTATGGAGTTTGCAGACCTTATTTCTGTAGAGCTCCTTCAATCCATCAGAATCTCCATGTAAACTTCTTCATGGAGTTCACCATGAAGAAATGCATTATTAACATCAAGCTAGTGAATTATCTAATTCTATTTTACTGCAACAACCACCAACATTCTAACTATTGTCATTTTAACTACAAGAGAGAAGGTCTCCCAATAATCTTCTCCATAGGTTTGACTATACCCTTTGACAACCAACCTAGCTTTATACCTTTAGAGACCCATCAGCCTTTAGTTTGACTTTAAAAACCCATTTACAACCTATTATTTGCTTGCCCTTAGGAATATCCATGATGCTCCATGTTTTATTATCATTAAGGGCTTGCAATTCGCTCTCCATAGCCTTCATCCACTCAGATTTTTTTACAGCTTCCTTATAAGACCTTGGTTCCCTAAAGTTTTGAGTGTTCAGGGCAAAGGAGTAGGATTGAGGGCTAAGGGAATGTAGGTCTAAAGTACTGATGGGCTTAATATCAGTTAGGTATTCAGATATACAGTTGGCTGTATTTTCTGATTGTTTTAGTCTGTCATGCAGTATCTGGGTAAAAGTATCAGTTTCTGGGACCTTTACCCCTCCCAGAAAATATTCATTCAGGTGACTATGCATGTGTCTTTCTCTTGTAGATCTCCTAAGTGGCCCAGTATCACTGCTAAGGTTCTCGGTATCCTGCTCTAATTCTTGATTCTTGTGGGTGCATGGTTCTGGTTGGTGTGTTTCGTAATGATCACTGTTATAATCTTCACTAACATTCTGTTCAGGATAATATTCTTGAGGAGTAGTGTTTTCAGTGGTTTTGACGGCAGACTAGAGAGGGAACTCTTGCTCATAGAAGGTCAAATCCCTACTTGTGACAATGGATGAAGTTTCTAAATCCAGAACCTTGTGCCCTTTCTTGTTGTTAGTAATACCTAAATAGACACAAGCTGTCCCCCTAGGATCAAATTTCCCTATAGGTTTCCCAAGGTGAGTTCTGTAGCACAAACATCCAAAAATCTTTAAAGAAGAGTAATCTAGTCTCTTACCAAATAATCTCTCATAAGGTGCTTCTCCATTTATGGCTTTGGAGGGAAGTTTATTTATGATGTATGTGGCATGTCTTATGCACTCTCCCCAATATTCTAAGGAGAGGTTAGCTTGAAAGTAGAGGGATCTTGCAGTTTCAAGAAGGTATTTGTGTTTCCTCTCCACAACTCCATTTTGTTGTGGAGAGTGGGCACATGTGGTTTGTGAATAATACCATTTCTTGGAAAAATTTTATCCCTTCATTGTTGTTTCCCAATTCAAAAGCATTGTCACTCCTAATTTTCTTGACCCTCACATTGAATTGTCTTTCGACTAATTTAACAAAGCATGTAAGAATGTAAAACCCCTCTGATTTAGTTTTTAGTAGATGAGTCCAAGTGCTTCTACTATAATCATCTACTAAATTAATGAAATATCTTTATTGTCATGTGGGAACCTTAAAAGGTCCCCAAATATCAGCAAGATAAGCTCAAAACATTCTTTAGATCTAGAAACAGAATCATCAAAGGGCTTTCTCACAGCCCTAGCACGTTGACAAACATCACAAGAGAGGTCATTCTTTGCACATTTTGTCAGCCCTAAGGAATACAACTTATTGTATGGAACATGCCCAAGTCTAAGATGCCATAAAAGGGCATTTTTTTCATCTTGAACAAAACTGGAAACTATTACATGGCTGTTTGTGACCGAACTATTAAAAGGCATGTGGTCTAAACTATGACTGTGAAACATATACAATCCATTCATGCAACTTCCAATCATCACATTATTCCCATCATCAGGGCCCTGCAGAAAACAAGAAGATTCACTAAATATGATGGACCTTCCAATCTGTTGGATCAACTTTGTAACAGACATTAGGTTAAAATTGAAACATTTTACCAGCAAGACATTCTCAAGCAGAAAAGTATGTCCCAATTTTACTTTCCCATATTTCTCAACAGATTGGACGTGTCCATCAGACATAACTACCCTTCTATTTTCATTCAGTTTTTCCAAGGTAACAAACATTGATTCATTTCCACACATATGTTCTGATGCTCCTGAATCTATTATCCAGGAGCTATTGTCAGCTACGTCATTTTTGCTCATCAGACAAATAGAACATAATGTGTTACAGTTTGTTTTACCTGCGAAATTACAAAGATTAGGATTTGTTTTACATACAAAGCTACAAAACGCTTCTGTGCTGTCTTTGTTTTGATTGTCCCCTTTGAAGCAAAGCCTTGAGTTGACCTACCTCCTTCTCAGTGAACGTCATGGTGCTCATCTTGGCTCTGTCAGGGCTTTGATCGGTGACCGCAGTTCCGGCAATGGTGTTACCCTTTTTCTTCCACCACTCAGGGTACCCCACAAGTTCAAAACAATTTTCTCTAATGTAGCCTCGTTTCTGACATTTGGTACATTGAAGATCGTATTTGTTGACTTCCTTCCCAGATTTACGAAACCCTTGCGTCTGATTAGGTTTCTTCGTCTGCTCCCTTCTTGCATTTAGAACTATGGAATCTTGCTCCATTGTTCCAGTTCTTCCAGATAGTTGTTTGCGCTTCTCTTCTTGACAGAGCAAAGAGTGCGCCTCTTCAATTGTGGGTAAGGGGTCCTTCAGGAGAATATTCGCAGCCACATTTGAGTATTTCTCGTTCAATCCCATGAGAAACTGCATAAGTTTCTCCTTTTCTTGCTTTTTTTGATATTCTTGTCTTGCGCTACAGGAGCAGGAGGGTTTCTCATCAAGAGCTTCCAATTCATCCCATAATCGACGCATTTTGGTGTAGAAATCAAAGACGTTATCCTCATTCTGCTTGATTTTGTTTATCTCCTTCTTCAGAGAGTATATTTGGGTGGAGTTAGCTTGTTCGTACCTTTTGCACAACAATTTCCATGATTCTGCGACGGTCTTAAAGTATATGATCGTATCGCCAATCTCCTTGCTCAAACATTGTGTTAGCCAATCTATTATCATGTTATTGCATCTCTCCCAACTCCGGTACTTGGCATCATCTTTGTTCGGTGCTTCTAGGGTTCCATCAATTAGGGCGTATTTGTTCTTCACTTTGAGGGAAACTATAATTTTCTGTTTCCAGCCTCCGAAGCTCTCACCTGGCTTATTATTGAATGTGTAACCCAAGATCAAACCGGGATGGTCATTGCTGCTCAAGAAAAGGGGGTCATTGGCGTCGGCATTTTTCACGTCCATCTGCCCCGATGTTTCTACTTTGTCTTTCTCTCCCATGGAAGATTAGAGTAACAGAAAGAGGATAAGAGTTGAGGGAAGATTTATGGATCGAGAACTTTGCTCTGATACCATTTCGTAAAATGTAACTTGAGTATTTTCTCTCTATATTATTGAAACTTGTTCAGACTTTACAAATTGTATCTGTATATGTCTATCTGACTACCGTAGTAAACTAGTGCTTATATACTAAACCTGACTAGTTGCTTACTAACGGTAACCTAGAGTAGCAGAAAACGTAACAACTAATAATAATAATAACCTATACATATATATATATGTATATTCCAACATGTACATATACAATCATAATATATAATATTTTACAACTTAGTGTCACTCGTTAAATGTATCACTTCTATAAAACTAAACGTTGCTTTCAAGTTGTTTTATGTTATCTATCAACAAAATATAGCAACTATGTGTTGAGAACTAGGGATATGAGGCTCGTTGTACGGGCAACTTGGATGTATAGGACAATGGTTGGCAGGGTTAGGGCGGGGCATAATTTGGACAGTTTCTGTCCAACTAATTGACCGAGAGTTAATTATAGCTAGACAAAGGTCAACGTGATAAGTATAAGGATAAAACATGCTTAGTTGTTCCTCATTCATCTCCCTGAGGTCTACTGGAGTTGAGTGATGATGTGGCACTCATTTAGAAGAAAACCCTATTGAGAGTAGGGTTTAATCAACAAGGACCAAATGATGACATGACACACACCTAGAAGAAAACGTTATCTAGAGTAGCTCTTGGTTCACAAGCAATGACAAACCCTGTCAAGAGTAGCTCTTGGTTAACAAGCAACGACGAATCCAAGAATAAGGCCTCGTTCATTTGCAGCATAAACGTGACATAAATGTCACATTTTGGCATATTTCCCTTTGTCCATTCATTTAGAGCATATTTACATGTGACATTTATGTCGCATTATTATGTTGATCGTCTATTCCCGCATTACCATAAATATTCAATTAGTTGTTTTTAAGATTACCAATACCATTATCTAATGCTAATATTTCATTATAAAAAATATAATATAAAATCTCTATTTTAATTTACATACATACAGTAACATTTCAGCCATATTTTAAATTATTAATTAGTTTCTTGTTTTATATGTTGTATACAGTAATAAAGTTAACTAATTAATTATTATATTTTTATTTTATAATTTCTTACTTATATTTTTTATATAAGTTATTAACTCATTAACTTTAGCAAAAAATATAACAAGAGGCTCCAGAAAATGGAAACAGATTAATATACATTACATGTTGATTTAGGATTAGCTAAATACCAAACGTCAAGTACATATGTCCAAAATCAATTTTGTATCAATTACCATCATCAAAAAGGGGGAAATTGTTAAGTCAAAATCCTTTAGTTTTGATTAAGGGTGTTCATAACCGGTTAACCGGCTTTTCGGTTAACCGGAAACCGGTGAACTGGATTGTTGGTTAGTCAAATTTAATAACCATAACCGGTTCATTTAGAAGCAGTTAACCGTCGGTTTCGTTGCGGTTTTACCGGTTTAACGGTTAACCGAAATGATGTAGATTTATGTGTTTTTTTCGTATAATTAGTACACAATGTGCGGTTTTTCTGGTTTTGTTGCGATATTAAACCGGTTAACCACCGATTTTGATAAGATTTTATTGGTTTTGGTATAATTCTAACCATTAACTATATAATTGTATATTTATTTTTGGTAAATCTAATAATTAACCATATAGTTTTATACTTATACTCAAAAAAATTAAAAAAATTAATAAATTAAATGCTTAAACAGTTTTTTCGGTTAACCGGATTCATCAAAATCAATAACCGTAACCGGAACTGGAACCGGGAAACTAAACAGTTTGGTTAACCAAACCGGCAAATGATTTCGGTTAACCAGGTTTCCAGTTTCGGTTTCACCGGTTCCGATCCGGTTTGGCGGTTCTGGTTTTCCATGAACACCCCTAGTTTTGATGAAAGCAAACCTGTGTTGTTTATCTAATATGTTTTTTGAGCTTATAATTCAGATAAACATGTAGAGGAGTGGCTTAGCATGCAAGGTTGCAAGCGCACTCCGTTCAAGACATGCCCATCCATTCGGGCACCTGTCTAGGTGAAATACCCCGAACTTTGTTATAGTGATTAAATCATTATAATAGAGTAATTAAGGGCCTAATAGTGCCTAGAGAATATTGGTGAAGAAAATAAAACTAAAGAAAAGAAGAAAACGCTTAAAAAGTGAAAAATGTAAAAACGAGTGTTACATAACTGCAGGAGTTATGTGACCTCGACTAGGATCCTAGGTGGATTCCTAAGGCTTATTTATGCCTAAATAGTATGTAGAAACAATTCCTGAAGAAAACAGATCCATAAAATGGCTTAAAACCACAAATGAACCTTAAAGCGCGTTTTTCATGGAAACCGGGAAAACGCGACTTTGAGCGGATTAAATAGCCCCGTAATAATTTTAGTCAATCAAATGTCTATAATTAGACATTAGTGAAGGTCTAGAACCAATAAAATTAATTAAACGAGAAAATTCCAGAAAACGGGTTCCGGTTAGTAAAAACTGTAAAAACAGGAAATTGTGGGGTGTAAACTGTAATAAGAACAAACTAATGTGTCCCATTTGCAAATAAGAAAATAAAATATGAATGTGAGTTTGTGTGTGTCTCGGTTCCCACCTCTCTCTCACACACTCAAATCCATAAAAGACAAAATAAATAAAATAAGAAAAAGTAGAAAAGTACTACTTACCTTACTTTTGGAGATTCTCTCTCCTACCCATTCTCTACTCTCTCACGTACTGCTCCTCCTTATTCTCTGATTTCTCTTCTTCCTCTTGGAGCTCCATCCATGGCAATTTGAAAAGCCAAACAAGACTCCATCTTCTTCTCCATCTTTGACCATTCGAATCTCCTCCAAAAATCACAAAATTTGTACCGTTGGAATCCTCTTGTCAAGGAGAACATTCTCCTCTGTTCAAAAATCAAAAACCTCCCATTCCATCTCCATGGGTATTCCTCACTTGAAGGTTTGAAACCACCATTGGAAGCCTCTCTTTAATCTTGTTGGTTTGAGGTAAGAAGAAATCCGAAAATCTCTCATTTCTAGCTCCTAATTGCATTATAAGAATTCCTAAAATGTGAGCTTTTGTTCCTTGTTGTTCCAGACGTTTTGGCTTCTTCTTGGAGCTGGAAATATTGCTCTCTTGCTAGTCAAGAACTCTATCTAGTGAGTGAAAGGTAAAGTCACTCCTAAACCCTAAATATATGTTCTTAAGTTCTAAAGTAAAATTCTAGGTTTTAAGTGTTAAATTAGACATTCATTAGTGTCTTGGATATGGGCTATGGAATTGCCCAATTGGTGAACCAAGAACAAGGGAAAGAAAAGAAGAAAGAAGGAAGGAGAAAGGAAGAAAGAAAAACAAGAAGTTAAAACACCAAGGTAACTAACTTACCTTGTACAAATTTTGGTGTTTGTATAAGTATTGATACTGTTTGAGTACTGTATATTACTACACGTAAATGAGAAATGGTGAATATGAAATGGAATAGTTAGTAATGTGTATATGGATGAGTAGAGGCTCTTGAGCCAAGTGTATGTATTAATGAGTAGGGATGGTGGAGCTAAGTGAATGAATGTGTAAGTGCTGGAATCAAATGTGGGAATAATGCTTGAGATTTGTGTTGATTATGTATGTGAATAAACAGGGAGGCGAAATGAGTTGAACAAGCAAATAATGCTTGGGAAAATACTTAAGAAAACGGGGAAACTCTGTCAAAATTTCTATGGGAAACTAGAAGACTTGTGTGTTTATGAGAAGAGATAACCTAGGATGCACTAGGTATGTTTTGGAGTTTGAGTGAGTAGTGAATCACCTTGGGAACAAGATTTGGAGGGAGTATTGTATTGGGTAAGACTTGTGTTGCTTATAATGGAAATAAGGCAAAGAAAGAACCATTGGGTTAGTGAAGAAAGGAAGAAACCAAAAATCTGTAACAGAGGGTTTAGGAGCATTAACAGTGGGAAAATGATGTAAGGAAACTAAGAAATGGGTGATGAGTTTAAGGAATGAATTAAGGGAGTTTAGAGTGTTGATTTAGTGCTAAAACATGCTAGAGTTCATGTGGGAATGTTGGCAAAGAAACAGGCAAAGGATTGAAGTGAGAAAAGAGCCTAAAAACTGTAAATTTGCAACCGACTGAATTTGTACTGGTGTGCAAACAAGTACGCAAACAAGTACACCAACAAGTATGCAAACAAGTACACAACAGAGACGGTCCGGCTTTGCAAACAAGTACACAAACCCGGACCACCTCAAAAACTTGACAGAAACTCTCGCTGAAGGATGGTCCGGGTTTGAAAACAAGTACACAAACCCGGACCACCTTAAAAACTTGACTGAAACGTCTCTGAAGAGATGGTCCGGGTTTGTAACCCCGGACACAAACCCGGGCCACCCCAAAAAATGCCCAGCATATGTTTTAATGCATTCTAATGATGGGGCTTTGAATGGTAATGATAGTATAAGGTAATTAAGACTTGATTAATGATGTTTAATGGTCATTAAGGCTATGAACAAGCTTAGAAAATAATTGTAAGTAAGTAACCTATGAAAAAGGATCTGAATAATAATGAGTAGTAAGTATAAACCGGCAAACATTAGGAAAGTAATGAGTAAGGTTAATTATAGATAATTAACCACCCAACTCTATGTATGTGATAGGACTCGAATAGTCAAACACCGAAGGGGAGTCGGTGATTCCAAGTCAACGGTGAACGGTACGATTTCCTCATGCTCTGTATCCTAACCTGGTTACCCCGATTTGTGTGCTTATTTGATCACCTAAATAAGATAGATGCACGAATTGGATTTTAATGCACTTACTTTGCTTGTTTTATATTGTTCCGGTTATGTTGCCTTGAACATTTAGTTTGTATAATTCATGAAATGAATGGATGGGAATGAAGTGTATGTGTACCTTGTGGTGTACTTGTGTAGTGTATTAATCATTGGTATGAATGTGATGACTTCTACTAATTCCTAACCACCTAACTCCTAACTTGAGTAATGAATAAATTGGAATGAGTAGAAGTCCGATATAGTTTCGGCCACGCGTGAGGAGGCGGAGACACAAGAGGTTGAATCCAAATCCTGGCTTTAATCTTTTCCACGGCCCAAACCCTTTAAATGGGTAGCATCCTGGATTAGTGAGCCAAGTAAAGCCCGGTGGTGGGACTGTGTAGTCCCTTCCCGGAGGTCACAACGACTTGACTTGAGTAAGTAAGTAAGTAAAGTATTGTTTGAGTAACGGTCTTGTCTAGTGTAAGTCATTGACCTTGAGTAAAAGAGTAATGTACACCCGATTAACCCGGGTGGGTAAAAGAAGCTAACAAGCATTGTGTATGTATTGTGGAAGCATATTTCTGTAAAGGTAAGTATGAATGGTTGACTTGTAATGTCTTCCTTGTATGTTTTGAAATGTATGTATGTATGCTTGTGATGTATTGTAAACTTATGAATGAAAGCATGTATTATGTATGAGTAAAATGGACTGCATGTATTCGACCTAAGTAGTCGGCGTACCCTCGCTAGTACGCGGGGTATGCGGATTTCATATGCAGCGTAAGCTGAGCCCCTTGGGGCACTGTTTTTATTTACAGGTACCCGAAGCTGTTATGGTCGTTGTAAGAGACCGGCTGCTATGCTTAGTTAGCTAGGGATAATTTTGTGGATAGTAAAGAATTGTATAAGACTTGTAGCCCTTGAAGTATAAGTGTACCAAGTGGTACACCCCCGTTGTATTTGGAGTAGTATGTAGAATTGTGAGGAATGGGTAATATGATAACTCGTAAGGAGTATGTGTAGACATGTGGAAATGTTGAATTTTGGTATTGTACTTAGGATACTCGGTATATTGTATTGTAAGTATGGAGTATTGTATTGAATGGAGAATCGTAGTACTCGGTTTGTAATTGGAATATGGATTGTAATTGTGTAGTACTCGGGTATTCCGGTCCATCAGACCGATGCTGTAAGTAGTAGTAGGCCTTGTTAGTCACGTGGGTGGCTAATGACATTGTGTCACCCACCGTTGTGTAAGGAAGTATCCGCTGCGTAAGTATGGAAGTATGAGGAGATTAGACGATAATGGTGGTATTAGCGGTAGGGGTGTTACAAAAAGTGGTATCAGAGCGAAGTATCGCTCTGATGACTGGAAATACCGAGTTAGGAATTAGAAGCTTAGGGCTAAGGGCTGAGTGATAGCGTTAGAGATACGCTAGTTAGGAACCACCGGTGTGTACCAGATACCTACAATATCAGACCCGCCCTTCGCATTCCCATTGTATAACTTGGTAAAGAACGTCAGAGAGAAGGAAAGTCCTCTCATACTCGGGAAAACCCGATCTGGTAGTAGTGAGATATTCTTATAAGAGGGAAGAACCTGACATATAGTAGATTCCAAGAATTGGAAGTCCCAGAGATGGTTCCCGGTTGAACAACAATACCCGCACTTAATAGCGGTAGAATGAGTACTCCAACCATAAGGAGGATACAACTTACAACAGCATGGGGCGATATGCTTAGCAGTCGCAAAACCTGGCTAGTCTACCAGCAGCAGGAGAAGAAGCACTATGCGTGCAAGAAAGCGGAAAAAGGAACAGTAACGGGACCAGAGATACAAGTCTACGGGACAGTAACAGCTAAATAACACCACCAACGGTATGCTAACTGACTAAGGACATAGTCGGGAGTGGTTAACTCCAAAACTACAACCCAAAAAAGGTTACAATACCTGGCCAGTATGCTTAGACACCTACGAGAACGTTCACGGGATATAACCCAACCGGACTATAGAAGTAGTGCCTAAACAAGCAGAGGCTCGGTAACCACGGTAAACGTGTGGGAACAAGCAACAAAGAAAAACACAAAGGCAAATAAATAAGGATCTCCAAGGATTGGAGAAGTACCCCGATCGACGACAGTCATGTCAAGATCACTGAGAAGTTACTTAAAAGATTGAGTATCTCAAACATAAATCAATAGATCAAAGAAAGAGTCGACAAGACTACCAAATACGAGTGGAAACCATACCGTGACCGGTAGGGGTTTACCCAAAAACCACCAGTACCACGCACTTGCCACGGCAAGTGGAGTGAGAATAGGAACATGTAGAGGAACTCTAAAACAACAACAAGTACTTAGTAATGTACGGTGACCGTAATGAAGTGGCTACAAGATCACACATCCTAAAACTGGAAGAATGAAACCTTGGAAAGGCCTAACGGCTCGACCATTGTATTAAGAACATACCAGTCAACGAGAAGCTGGACTTGGTCAAGACCTCAGACATGGCCACGCCATGAAAAACTTCTTTTAACACCGAACTGTTACTTCAAAACCCAAAAATTTTTTTCAAAACCACAAACCTTCTTTTAAACCTTGGATTTTAAAACCAAACCAACAGAATTACGGTGAGTATCATAGAGTGATACAAGAGGAGTTGACAATAGAATACTTCACCTAGGCGTGTGACGAGCACTACGAGTGTACCCAAATGTGGGATGTGGGACGACCGCACTTCGAAGGAGCTTGCGGGCCTGACAACTAGTCGGGTAAGTGGTAACGTACCAATAAGGTACCCCATGTATGTATACATGTAGTGTACGAAACACGAGAAGTAGTCAACTCCGTTCTATGGACCATGAGTAAGTTCAAAGCAGGACAGCTGGACACCTCAGATGATCAAGGAGTAGGAACTCAGCTAAGTAATGAGTATAAAGGAACTCAGAGAATCCATCTGAAGATAAGAAATGAGGATTAGGAAGTGCAAAGAGCACAGACTAGTAAGTATAGACAGTGGATATGTCTCAAAGACTTCACGCAAATACATGACAGCTGGAAAGGATACCCAGCCTAAGCACATAAAGGAAAATGCCTAACGTGAACATAACGATGTTCAACAAACGGGACAGAGTTCCCAAGAACAATTACAAGGACTACCAGGGAGCACAATCCATCATTGAAGAGGATTTTAAACCGAGTCAAGACACTAGGAGAAAGTATAAACATTCTACCCAAGAACGGGAGACGCTATAACCCTAAAGGGGATAGCTCAGAATACGATACCACAAGGCGGTATGGTGGACATAACAGATCACAAACATTAGCCGGATGTAACGGCATAACCTAACAACACCTAGGAGCAATCCTTGAAGGGTGTATTAGTTAACAACGGTCGAACTAAGCATCATGATAAGAGCACGGGAGCTAGAACTAACACTCGGTTAGGACACCGAAGGGATTTCACTTAACAAGAAATACCCTCAATCACAAAGAGGCACTGATTAACACCAAATTGCCTAAAGGGCCTCCCATGAACTGAAGCGTGATGCAATGACCTTACCATGGAGCCCAGTAATACCTCCAACCCTATGATAGTGTACAAGGAGGTGGAAACATGTATAAATAGCCTGCAAGGAGCTTAGCTCGCAGCAATAAGGCTCAAAAGCCATAAACCAACTACGTGGTGTAGATTTAAATGGTTGCAGAACCACATTGAATAATAAGAAGAACTGCCGATGAGCAGGACGACGATCGAATCGCGCAATTTGAACTCAATATGATGAGAGGCTTGGAGTACTGGCTACCTCAGTGTCACTGTCACTGGAGCATTAGCCCAGTATACAGTTGACAGGACTTTAATTACCCTTCATGCCTCCTATGGCAATGGTAGCACAGAGGCATAAGAATCGTGATAATGCCAATACTGGTTTAGTCCACACTTGGACACTACGACAAACCTGAGGGAAGATACCTCTCGTTAACCGAAGACCACCAATGTGGCGATAATGCGAACCCTTAGAAAAGGCTTCCATTTACCATAACAACAAAGCTTGTGCATGTAGTTATTGCCATGAGGCAATTGAATAAGGAAATTAGATTTCTAAACCACTATATATGACTAGAAAGAGGCTTTGAGAGCAACTGTGAAAACCAAAGATGGGTCGGTTTAGAAGCAAACACAGAATGTGCATAATGTGGACTATAGAAGCACATCGCTTAAAGAGCATAGAGACCTGAAGAAGTAAGTATACTCCATACACAACTAAGCGTATGGTGAACCATTGCATAAATGGTGGAAGTACATAAACAGAGACTAACCTAGTAAACCTTGTCATGAGACTTATGAGTGGAAACAAACCTCTCAACAAGAACTTTCACTTACAAGTGATAGAATACTCTTCAATTGGAGAACGGGACCAGAAAACCCTTGAAGTCCCTTGGGATATCCCGGTGAGGTACATACAAAAGTAAAACTGCACAGCCAAACCGTACATCCAATGCCAGGATTAAGAAGGAAGTGAGCGCCAAATCAATCAATGTGAATACACATTTCGACATTGAATGACCAAAGCCAAAGGATTTAGTGATCCAACAGATCACTTCATCCTTGGTCAACCAAGATATTTGGCAAATTATATCATAAATGATGAAGTAATGTGAGGTAAGCTAACCTACACATGAAACCTAAATTGAAATAAAACATCTCCACATTGGGAAGATAATAACATTGCGGTATGCTACGACAACCGTCATACACACGAAAATAGGAAACCTTCGGTGTATTCACACCATAAGGAAATGGTGCCAACGACAATGGCAATCAGTAAAGGTAAGCTACCACAGTAACAGAGACCGTAAAAACGATGTCGTATAATGAGTAAGAATATGGTGCGCAACAAGCGACCACTATGAGGAAGTAGTTAGACAATGACACGGAGTTGTAAACACGAGATGACAGGCGGAAGTATTATTCCTATTGCGATCACATAAGTGATTTACTGCCAAGCGTTTACGCCTCTGCACTCTGTGGGACTGAGTGTTTTGGTATTGCACTTGTGCAGTTATTGATCTAGTGGGATAGCTAGGAATATGGGAAATGTAAATCGTGGTAAATCCTTCGTTTCACCAACGAACATGGCATAAGCTAGTCAAGCAAAAGCTTAAAAACAAACCGTGCGGCCTAAGGCCAAAGAAGCACAAGGAGTGTGAAACACACCAACAATCACAAAATGTGAATTCCATCGGAATAAAAAGTGCAAGGAGACTTAAGAAAGGCACTAGGACCGACGCATAGAAAATGCAAGGTCATACAAGTAAAGAACACTTGTGCTGAACCAGAAGAACTGGTATAATTCAGAAGCTACTAACAATAGAGGAAGCACTACAACTAAGTAGTGACTTAACCTCACCCAACAATAAGTTGGAGGAACTTAGTGAATAATTGTGGGAGTACGAATAGTATGTATAATAGATTGCCAGAGAGCTGGTTATAAATCTAAAACTCATTGGGTTCAAGCACGATAAAAGAATACCACACTTATTTAATAAACCTTATTCCCACAATAGAGAGATAAAAAGGTGATGTGTAGCACATTAACGATAACAAGAAGGGTGAATAACCCAAGTTATCAGGGTCACGCAACAGAAGCTAGTGGGCCCTATCTCAGAGGTTTAATTACCCAGTAAGTATGAGAGAATGGCTAACTATCAATGCCTTGAAGCCTGATAGGCTAGAACCGAATTAATTATGAGTTAAATAAACTCCAATAGGAATTCTTGGTGCAAGGACTAAACCATTAGTATGGTTAATACCCTTTGACCGGAATACATTGAATAATAGACTGTAGAGAAGCTAAAACGCTTCAGGATGCCCAAATTGAGTGAACCAGTGTTCAATAATAACATATGGTAGATTATGTGGGCATAATCCCTTTTAAGGGGGGTAGAGAGAAAAGCCGCTTAATGTAAATTTCACGTATAAAACACGTAAACTATAATGTGCATAGCACAAATGAGAATTGATTTGACGATTGGTACTTATGTTAAATAAACATACGTACCCGTCCATATTGTAATTGTGGTAATTAGGCATGGGAGATGCGAATACCATAGGAGGAATATACCTATCTTGTAACTCCAGTATGAGAGTATTAGTAAAGAAGAGTAGAGAAACCCCTAGGGGAATGATAACCCTATAGTATATGTCTATTTGAAGCTAGACATGACATTACGATGCATGAGTCGGTATAAAACTAATGTAGAACCTAGAGGAAATTGAATTCCCTAGGTGATTGTTTTGAGACAATTAAGAATGAGTAGTGGACGGAGCTCCACAAGTATTGTATCCCTTAAAGAAATAGTACGGAATGATTGAAAGCAGTTGATGAATGGAGCCCATGAGTAGTGTACCCCTAGGTAAGTTATTGGAAGTAAATTGAGGACGTCTGAAAGTAGCGAAAGTCAATGAAATGAGCCCGTAGGCATTGAATCTTGAAGTAAAGCATTCGGAAGTAGATTGAGAATGATTGATGGACTGAATTCCATCCTTTGGAGATGTATGAATTTGTAATTCTGACTAGGAAGAGTAAAAAGATAGAAAATGGAAGTAATTGAATTATTTGATTGTTTGAAACTGATGTGGGAAGTCGAACTTGATCCTGATTAGGTCAAGGGAAACCGAACACAAATTGGGGTGGAAAGATAGTTCAACACTGATGCTGATCATATCAGGGTCGAATGATTCTTGAAGCTCCCCTCAAGTGGTCACAAGAATCACGCATAGGATAGATGTAATGAACATGAATTGGAATTTGGAGTTGTTGTGTTTTAGAAAGATTTCTAATTGGAGGTTGCGAAAGGATTTTCCTTTACTTGTGAATGAGAATTGGTTGAAGCCATACTAGAGAACAGTGGTGGTGTATCATGTTGTATTATTCCAAGGGCAGCGGGACATAGAGGAGTCTTGTGTCTAGATGACCTGAGTGCCTGCGGGATCGTAGTGAGTATTGCATTGCTTTGGGATAGCTTTGCATTGTGTGTATGTATAAACCTTGTAGTATAAAACCAGAGGGTTGGTTGTAGTACGGATTGGAGTGATTGTAGTATATAGGCATGGTATTGTGTGAGATACTTTGTGTAACAGATTTGGGAATTTGTAAGGAGGAGGAATGTATGATCTTTGGCATTAGATATGTCAGAATGAGCGGAGTTGTAATCCCTCAACTTTGAACAACTTTGAGGGCAAAGTTCCTTAAGGGGGGTAGATTGAAATACCCCAACTTAGTTATAGTGATTAAATCATTATAATAAAGTAATTAAGGGCCTAATAGTGCCCAGAGAATATTGGTGAAGAAAATAAAACCAAAGAAAAGAAGAAAACGCTTAAAAAGCGAAAAATGTAAAAACGAGTGTTACATAACCGCAGGAGTTATGTGACCTCGACTAGGATCCTAGGTGGATTCCTAAGGCTTAATTATGCCTAAATAGTATGTAGAAACAATTCCCAAAGAAAACGGATCCATAAAATGGCTTAAAACCACAAATGAACCTTAAAGCACGTTTTTCGAGGAAACCAGGAAAACGCGACTTTGAGCAGATTAAATAGCCCCGTAATAATTTTAGTCAATCAAATGTCTATAATTAGACATTAGTTAAGGTCTAGAACCAATTAAATTAATTAAACGAGAAAATTCCAGAAAACGGGTTCCGGTTAGTAAAAACTGTAAAAACAAGAAATTGTGGGGAGTAAATTGTAATAAGAACAAACTAATGTGTCCCATTTGCAAATAAGAAAATAAAATATGAATGTGAGTGTGTGTGTGTGTCTCGGTTCCCACCTCTCTCACACACTCTAATCCACAAAAGACAAAAGAAATAAAATAAGAAAAAGTAGAAAAGTACTACTTACCTTACTTTTGGAGATTCTCTCTCCTACCCATTCTCTACTCTCTCACGTACTGCTCCCCCTTATTCTCTGATTTCTCTTCTTTCTCTTGGAGCTCCATCCATGGTGATTTGAAAAGCCAAACAAGACTCCATCTTCTTCTCCATCTCTTGACCACTCGAATCTCCTCCAAAAATCATAAAATTTGTACCGTTGGAATCCTCTTGTCAAGGAGAATATTCTCCTCTGTTCAAAAATCAAAACCTCCCATTCCATCTCCATGGATATTCCTCATTTGAAGGTTTGAAACCACCATTGGAAGCCTCTCTTTCATCTTGTTGGTTTGAGGTAAGAAGAAATCCAAAATCTCTCATTTCTAGCTCCTAACTGCATTATAAGAATTCCTAAAATGTGAGCTTTTGTTCCTTGTTGTTCCAGCCGTTTTGGCTTCTTCTTGGAGCTGGAAATATGTCTCTCTTGCTAGTCAAGAACTCTATCTAGTGAGTGAAAGGTAAAGTCACTCCTAAACCCTAAATATATGTTCCTAAGTTCTAAGGTAAAATTCTAGGTTTTAAGTGTTAAATTAGACATTCATTAGTGTCTTGGATATGGGCTGTAGCATTGCCCAATTGGTGAACCAAGAACAAGGGAAAGAAAAAAAGAAAGAAGGAAGGAGAAAAAAGAAAGAAAAACAAGAAGTTAAAACACCAAGGTAACTAACTTACCTTGTACAAATTTTGTGTTTGTATAAGTATTGATACTGTTTGAGTATTGTATATTACTACTAAACTAAATGAGAAATGGTGAGTATGAAATGGAGTAGTTAGTAATGTGTATATGGATGAGTAGAGGCTCTTGAGCCAAGTGTATGTATTAATGAGTAGGGATGGTGGTGCTAAGTGAATGAATGTGTAAGTGCTGGAATCAAATGTGGGAATAATGCTTGAGATTTGTGTTGATTATGTATGTGAATAAACAGGGATGCAAATTGAGTTGAACAAGCAAATAATGCTTGGGAAAATACTTAAGAAAACGGGGAAACTCTGTCAAAATTTCTATGGGAAACTAGAAGACTTGTGTGTTTATGAGAAGAAATAACCTAGGATGCACTAGGTATGTTTTGGAGTTTGAGTGAGTAGTGAATCACCTTGGGAACTAGATTTGGAGGGAGTATTGTATTGGGTAAGACTTATGTTGCTTATAATGGAAATAAGGCAAAGAAATAACCATTGGGTTAGTGAAGAAAGGAAGAAACCAAAAATCTGTAATAGAGGGTTTAGGAGCATTAACAGTGGGAACATGATGTAAGGAAACCAAGAAATGGGTGATGAGTTTAAGGAATGAATTAAGGGAGTTTAGAGTGTTGATTTAGTGCTAAAACATGCTAGAGTTCATGTGGGAATGTTGGCAAAGAAACAGACAAAGGATTGAAGTGAGAACAGAACTTAAAAACTGTAAATTTGCAACAGACTGAATTTGTACTGGTTTGCAAACAAGTACGCAAACAAGTACATAAACAAGTACGCAACAGAGACGGTCCGGGTTTGCAAACAAGTACACAAACCCGGACCACCTCAAAAACTTTACAGAAACTCTCGCTGAAGGATGATCCGGGTTTGCAAACAAGTACACAAACCCGGACCACCTTAAAAACTTGACAGAAACGTCTCTGAAGAGATGGTCCGGGTTTGTAACCCCGGACACAAACCCGGACCACCCCAAAAATTACCCAGAATATGTTTTAATGCATTTGATGATGGGGATTTGAATGGTAATGATAGTATAAGGTAATTAAGACTTGATTAATGATGTTTAATGGTCACTAAGGCTATGAACAAGCTTAGAAAATAATTGTAAGTAAGTAACCTATGAAAAAGGATTTGAATAACAATGAGTAGTAAGTATAAACCGTCAAACATTAGGAAAATAGTGAGTAAGGTTAATTATAGATAATTAACCACCAAACTCTATGTATGTGATAGGACTCGAATAGTCAAACACCGAAGGGGAGTCGGTGATTCTAAGTCAACGGTGAACGGTATTATTTCCTCATGCTCTGTATCCTAACCTGGTTACCCCGATTTGTGTGCTTATTTGATCACCTAAATAAGATAGATGCACGAATCGGATTTTAATGCACTTACTTGTGCTTGTTTTATATTATTCCGGTTATGTTGCCTTGAACATTTAGTTTGTATAATTCATGAAATAAATGGATGGGAATGAAGTGTGTGTACCTTGTGGTGTACTTGTGTAGTGTATTAATCATTGGTATGGATGTGATGACTTCTACTAATTCCTAACCATCTAACTCCTAACTTAAGTAATGAATAAATTGGAGTGAGTAGAAGTCCGATATAGTTTCAGCCACGCGTGTGGGGGCGGAGACACAAGAGGTTGGATCCAAATCCTGGCTTTAATCTTTTCCACGGCCCAAACCCCTTAAATGGGTAGCATCCTGGATTAGTGAGCCAAGTAAAGCCCGGTGGTGGGACTGTGTAGTCCCTTCCCGGAGGTCACAACGACTTGACTTGAGTAAGTATGTAAGTAAGTAAAGTATTGTATAAGTAACGGTCTTGGCTAGTGTAAGTCATTGACCTTGAGTAAAAGAGTAATGTACACCCGATTAACCTGGGTGGGTAAAAGAAGCCAACAAGCATTGTGTATGTATTGTGGAAGCGTATTTCCGTAAAGGTAAGTGTGAATGGTTGACTTGTAGTGTCTTCCTTGTATGTATTGAAATGTATGTATGTATGCTTGTGATGTATTGTAAAATTATGAATGAAAGCATATATGTATGTATGAGTAAAATGGACTGCATGTATTCGACCTAAGTAGTTGGCGTACCCTCGCTAGTACGCGGGGTATGCGGATTTCATATGCAGCGTAAGCTGAGCCCCTTGGGGCACTGTTTTTATTTTACAGGTACCCGAAGCTGTTATGGTCGTTGTAAGAGACCGACTGCTATGCTTAGTTAGCTAGGGATAATTTTGTGGATAGTAAAGAATTGTATAAGACTTGTAGCCCTTGAAGTATAAGTGTACCAAGTGGTACACCCCCTTTGTATTTGGTAGTATGTAGAATTGTGAGGAATGAGTAATATGATAACTCGTAAGGAGTATGTGTAGACATGTGGAAATGTTGAATTTTGGTATTGTACTTAGGATACTCGGTATATTGTATTGTAAGTATGGAGTATTGTATTGAATGGAGAATCGTAGTACTCGGTTTGTAATTGGAATATGGATTGTAATTGTGTAGTACTCGGGTATTTCGGTCCATCAGACCGATGCTGTAAGTAGTAGTAGGCTTTGTTAGTCACGTGGGTGGCTAACGGCATTGTATCACCCACCGTTGTGTAAGGAAGTATCCGCTGTGTAAGTATGGAAGTATGAGGAGATTAGACGGTAATGGTGGTATTAGCGGTAGAGGTGTTACACTAGGAGAGCTCCGGTAGAAGTTCTAGTACACACATGAATTCAAATACTATGCAACCATATCTCTCATGCATCAGACGTAGTAGAAAGATAAAAGACATCAAGTATGCCGACAAACTCATGCACACTCATGCATCCACACAAGCAACTAGCTCACGACAAAGTCTTGCTCATTAATGAACAAGATAACAAGACAAGGCCAGGGCTATTAAGAGGCACTCATTATGCAGCATTAAATAAGGCCTGGTAGAGCATTAATGAGGCAAACAAGATCAGCAAGTGGAGAGTGCAAGTGGTGACCGACCACCTAAGCACACACCTCTAACGTGTCCAACCACAGGGCGACACATGTCCTGACGCTCCCAAAGCAAGTTGAAGATCAGCCTATATTCGAGCGTGGCTATTTTGTTGGGGATGAAGAAGCAAATGACTCATATAGTCTAGGAGATCATAGGATGTTTGTTACACATCTAAACGTACCTGTATAAATACGATGTACAACATCTTATGTAAATTAACTTGGTCATACATGAAGAAGAGAGATAACTAGAGCAAGTGTAAATCAGACTAATTGTGTGTAAGTACTAGGAAGTTGGTGAGCTGGATAGGACTGGGTCTGTGATTTAATACTGTGTATTTGGTAGACTGATCAGTCGGGGAACGGTTGGGGAACCGTAGGCCTACTGTCAGGAGAGGGTAGAGGACTTAAGGATAAAGTCATAAACTATCCCGAAGTCCGTAGGTAGGGCGGAGGGAGATTGAGTGAATTTCTGTGTGTAAATTCTCAATCGAAAAGAAGTTTCTAGTTTGAGTTTATCAAGTACTCCCCTCAAATAACAAGAAGCTCACATAGGCAAAAGAGACGTTCACGATCGGTCGAGGACGTGTCATGAGCACTAGCCAGTTTCAGTAACCAGATTTGGGAAGAAAGGGAAGCTAAGTCCTAAGTTCGTAGGGCCTTACAAAATCCTGGAGAGAGTTGGGAAGGTGGCCTATATATTGGCGCTTCTTGGTGAACTGGAGAAAGTGCACAATGATTTTCATGTGTCTCAGCTGAAGAGATACATCTCTGGTCCCTCACACGTTTTACAACCTGAGGTGTTGGAGTTGGAGCAGAATCTGTCATATGAAGAGTATCCCATCAAAGTCCTCGATACTAAGACCAGAGAGACCCGGTCAAAGTCCACTCATGATCAGAGTCTTGTGGTCTAATCATGGAACAAAAGAGGCAACGTGGGAGGTTGAGGAAGAGATGAAGAAGAAATACCCACAACTCTTCGAGCATGTAATAGTTTAAGAGATAAGTCAGCATTGGTTTGTAATTGATTTCAGCATGGACACCCTAGGAGTTAGGAATGGATACAGTATTGCTAGAAGGTTGAAAGTTTGGGATTACTGATTGAGTTTCAGCTTCGAGGGCGAAGCTTTCTTTTAAGGGGGACATGACGAAATACCCGCATAATTTGAGATAGGAAATTCATACTATTAAATCGATAAGGTTGGGGGTTAATTTCATAATAGTTACTGAGTTATCTGAAGTTAGAAATTATTGGTGGGCCCAGGGAAGTCAAAATAATTATTCTAATTAACTATATTTTAATATCTTATTTTTCATTCCAAAATTAATTAATATTGTTATCCTCACCTTCTACTGACGTTACAACGTTTCCTTACTTCCTTTAAGCTATTTATTCAATTTTAAAGTGTCTCTTTCTAAAATAATGACCCCTTTCTAAAGATGATCACGTTCATCTTTATCTTCTGAATTAATTATTCGATTCTACTTTTATAATTATTCTTACCCCTTTCCAAGGATAATTACGTTTGATCTTATCTCTTATTGATCAATTAACTATTTTACTTCTTATTTTTCTATTAACTATTAATTATTTTACTTTGTCATTATCTATTCATTCCTTATTTCACTGATCAATCATCCTTGTCTCATAATTTATTTCTCTACTTAATTTATTTCTTACTTATTATCTACATTATTATTTTCCCTTCTTATTCTCAAAATATTTCTATAAATACCTATCTCTATTCCCCTTTTCCTTCATCAGTTCACGTTCATCTTCCTCAATACAAGTCCCTCGCTCTTTCTCTGTTTCTTCAAGTTCTTCAAGTTCCTTCCTTGGTGCCGAATTAGAAATTAGAAGGGCAAGGTCTAATACCTGGGTAAGGTTTTGGATTATTTTGGTTGTGAATTGGTGGTTTTGATTAGTAATTCTTACAATTCTAGACCCCAAATTTGTTGACGGGCGCTACATGTGATTCTGCTGAACCGTCCACATTGTTGGTGTAAGTAATCAGGTAAACTTCAGTGCTCATAATTGAATTCTTGTGTGGATTGTGAATTATGCAATGATTATTTAAAACCCTAATTTGGGATTTGGAAGTTGGAATCTATTCCCCCGCGTTATTTTGGATTCAATGGTTTTGCAAAAGTGGGATTGATTACTGTTTTGGGAGACTTTCACTGGATTAATTTCTTTGTTGGTACCGATTGGTGCTCCATGTAAATTGTTGGTACCTTTGGTACTCCGTGTAAATTGATGGTACCTTGTACCCATGTATATAAATTTATTTGCGCTGCGAACAATGAAACGCAGTTAAGCTCTATGATCTACTCCTTTAGGTCAGAAGTACCTTCTGGGGGGTGCACACACATAAGGATTTAGGGTGAGGTGGTATTATTATTGTTGTGGCCCCAATTTGGGTGTCCATCCGCGTATACTTGTGATTATTTCCTGGCGAAAGCTCCACTGAATTGTTTGATAAATAATGATTGTTGAAAATAATTATGGCTTGGAAATGAAGGTTGTTTACGTTAGTTCTTTAATAATTCAAAAGGAGTTTTCAAAATGTATTTTACACTATGAGGCAGAGGTTACTCAGTTTCACTGATTAGCGCGATCCTTTCTGGTCTGTATATTGTTTTCTGATCGCAGGTATGAGTTGCTGAGATATAGGACTGGAGAATCCGCTACCACATAGTTATTAGAGTTGTTAAATTGCTGTTGAGAATACAATGTTTTGGATTACAATGTTTTGAATATTTCCTTTTGATGTTTTGTTGCCTAATGAGCCTGAGCACTCAATGGGGTTGACTGTGGTAGTAACGCTCTAGATTTGATTTGCCATTCCGCTGTGGTTTTATGTTAAACTTTTGCCATATATGCTTATGAATCTTTCATCTTCTATTACAATTAAGATTATAATGTTGAGGTGCATTCCTTGAAGTTTTTTCACTTTAATTTTTGCAGAATTGGACCTATCCGAACGTCCGTCTGGACGTACATGTTCAGACAGGCCGCGAGAACATTTTGTTTTTCATAGTACTAGTGTGTCTGAACATCTGTCTGAACTTACATGTTCGGATAGCATGCGAGGACGGGTCTAGAGTGTAAGTCTCGACATTGGTCCAAACTTACATGTCCGGACCAATGTTCGGACCACGTACTTGGGTTTTTTCGGAACTTGTGTTCGAACATCAAAGTTCGGACACATGTTCAGACTCCTACGTTTAACTCTGGACTTGTGTCCGAACGTCAACGTCCGGACACAAGTTCGGACGGGTCTGGAGTGTAAGTCTCGGCATTGGTCCAAACTTACATATCCGGACCAATGTTCGGACCACGTACTTGGGTTTTTATCGGAACTTGTGTCCGAACATCAAAGTTCGGACACATGTTCGGACTCCTACGTTTTAACTCTCGATTTGGGTCCGAACGTTAACGTCCGGACACAAGTTTGGACATTTGGATTTCTCAAATGGTTTAACTCTCGACTTGTGTCCGAACGTTAATGTCCGGACACAAGGCTAGACAAATCTTTTTTCTCAGTTTTAAGACTCGTTCGAAGTCCGTTTTCGTTTCCGTTTTTGTTTGTGGCATTAGATTCGTATCGTTGTGTACTTTCAAATGAGGCAAAATTCAGGGTGTTATAGTACTGGTCTACCGACATGCTTCCCTGCGTCAGGGTCTCAAACTCCTAGTGCTTCTTCTGCTTCAGGTGAGCTGGATAATATATACTTCCCTCAGAGCAGCTCCATGTATGCTGCTCATGTACTAGCAGCGTCCTTCAGGTTGAATGATGAAAGATATTATTGTGTCAATAAGCATGAAATGATGAAAGATATTAATTATTGTGTCAATAAGCAAAGATTTATATATTGTCAAATTTTTGAAGTTGTTGGCTTGACATTTGTTCAGTGACCAACTTGAGTTATAGAGTGTTATAGGTTTGTATATATGATGTGATTTGTTTTCGGTCACTTCATTATGCATTTTCTTGTTTATAAAGTGGGGAGGACTTGTGTTAGAACATACTCACCATTGAGAGCACGGTGTGCCGTTGTAACAAGGGAGTGACTACTAGTACATGTAAAGTATTTGAAAGATATGACTAATGAGTCAACACTGTTGGAAGTGGATTCACGTGAGTGCTTAGGTTCGTTGATTATTTCTACAAGTACAAAGATTTTATCTCCTAATAGCCGACACAAAGTCGAGTGACGAGTTTTAACATGGATTTTGGTGCATGCATAGTTGATAAAGAAGGGTTACTATTCTCACAAGTTACTTATGGCTTTTCTTCATGTGATGGGCTTGAGCTTGGCATTTGATCATTTGAATGCAATGAGTTTTATGTATGCTTTCTTGTTCGAAACGAGGGTCAGCCAGCGATTCTACTTAGTGTGTTGTCTTGTGATGGTTTGTCTTATTAGTTGGTTGAGCTTGGATCTAACCTCTTCGTGTTATACTAATGTGCCAACTGGGAATAGCGTTTAATGGATGGCGTATGGTTGATGTTTGGCTCCCCTTTCATACGACCCCAACAAAGAAAATGGTGGAATGGTTTAAAGAAATAAGTTCCCAAAGAGAAATAATGTTGTGTTGGAGGTAGATGTGATGAGAGTTAGGCCACCATGGGTGTAAATGATGGAGTTTGGGGAAAGGGTGGTTCGGACGCTCAGTCGAGCGCCGGTAGCACTACAAGAAAAACCAAATTTAGCTATCGTGATTTGCTACCGCACATATATTGGTAGCTACTTTCAAAAATAACTACTGATTTTTAATGATACTAACATATTGGTGTCTATTTTGCTACAACAACGATAATGGTAGCTAAATTTTTTAAACAGTAGCCAAATCGCTACCGCCTGATAAGACAGCTACCATTAGTAGTAGCTATTTTTTATTTCATCTTGGTTCTTTTAGTAAAACAATTTAGCTACCAATGTCGGTAATAACTTAAGGAATAACTACTTATGGATGTGCCTAATTCAATCATGGTGGCTATTGTGCTACTATTAAAGCAACAGTAGCTAAATTGCTACTATCTTTAAAGTGCTACTATCAAATAGATAAGCTAAGTTAATAAAATTGCTACTGACACTTCAAACACGGTTGTTGTTCTACTACTGTTTGGGCGACGGTAGCAAATATTTTTAACAAGCAGAATATTGTTATCTTAAATTATGAAATTGCTACTGACTATTGATGTTAATGAGATTTTAGTTGATATTGTGCTACATTATAAGAAATGATAGCTATATATTTAAGCGGTAGCAAAATTATAATTCTCTTATAATTTAGGTGTGTGATAACTATATAATTCAAAGTACACACCCATTTACAATTATGAGAAAGATAGATTTTTAAGACATTACCCCAAATTAATGTATATAAAGATAAGTATAAGGAAGTATGGGTATTTTTTTTGCAAAAATCCACGATAACTGAAAACTATGGATTGCATGAATGATTGACTACCCAAGCAACAATCTTAATTACGTCATTATTATCCCGATAATAGTTTATCATCCAGACTTAAAACCTAAACACACACATATCACATCATGTTAAAGTGTTGTCTTAAAGCAAAAGAAAAAATTGAATTATTGTTGAGCATTAATGGCAGCTAGTCAAGTAATTAAATCGGGTCATTATTAAAAAAATATAGTATTTACTTGGAATCTAAAATAAATAATCGAATTAAAACCAGGCTTTTAAGATATTAAATCGAGTAAACTTAGGGTTTGAATTGAGAAAAGGGGTCTCAAATTCAAAGGAAAATTTCTAAAAAATCCAAAGTTAAAAGGGAACTGGTGAATTGCTACTACACATATTGGTATCTAAATTAAAAAATTGCTACCGATTTTTAACGTTATTGACAAAGTGGTAGCTATTGTGCTACACGAGCAACAATGGTAGCTAAGTTTTGTAACTTGTAGCCAAATGTCTACCGCCTTACACGATTGCTACCACCAATAGTAGCTATTTTATCTTTCATCTTGGTTCTTTCAGTAAAAATAATGTTGCTACCAATATCGGTAGCTAAATTAACTATTTCAACAACACTAGCAAAAATATTATAACTAGTAGCTAACTTGCTACTATCTTAAAAGCTGCTACAGCCAAGTAGATAAGCAAAATTATGAATTGCTACTGATGATACTTGATTACAGTTGCTATGATGCTACTATTTAGCAAATGTTTTAAACAAGTAGCTAAATTGCTACTATCTTTAATTTCAAAATTGCTACCGACTAATAATGCTAATACAATTTCAGCTCATATTATGCTCGATTATAAGAAATGAATGCGGTAGCAAAATTATTACTGTCTTATAACTTACACGTGTGAGTATTACATAATTCGAAATACTAACCTATACTACTACTATCATAGTAGATATATTATCTTTTTATCTAAATATTTTAATTCTCAATATAGTACATTTAATATATTTTACTTTTTACCTTTTAGCTATCGAAATTTTAAAAAAAGAACTATAAGTAAAAAAAATTGTCTAATTCATGAAAAATAATTAAACTACATACCACTACTAGAATTTATTTTTATCATATAAGATATACCTAACATAATATTTTTTTGATACTTTTAATATTTTTAAGTCCCAAAGTATCACACATATTAATACATAATAGAATAAAATACAAGTATTAATAATTTAAATTAGTACATATGCTGATTAAAATTTACAAAATTAATATAAAATAGTAGTAATAATAATTTAAATGAGTAAATTGTATATATATATATGTGTGGGTATATATATTTAATTAAATACAGTTTTTATACATTTTACTTATATGATGCTTTTAATTTACAAAAGCCGCATAAACTAATAAAACATAAAAAACTAAAAGTAATAAAAATTTAAATCAGTTGATGAAATACCCCAAACCTTGATATGTTGTTTAAATATTAAAATATGGTAAATTAAGGATAAAAAGTGCCTTTGAAACATTGGTGAACAATTTAAACCATAGAAAACACAATAAAGTACCATAAAGACAATTTGAGCAAAAAGATGTTCTAAGCTTGGGATAACCTTGGTTAAGACTCAAAGAGCTTACCAAGACTTTATTAACATGCTAATAGACATGTTAAACCAATTACTAAAGAAAACTAAGCTTAAAAACAAGTTAAAACACAAATTATGCTTTAAGGAATCTTAAGGCACATTTTGAAAAATTGTCTTAGAAATGGGTTTTGAGTGGCTAAATGCCCATCATTACACCTTAATTAATATGTGTACTATTAGTATCACATTAGGAAGTCTAAATCAATGGGAAATCAAAATTTTCACAAATATGTGCACTAATTTGTGAATAATGCTCAAATAGTGCTAGTTTAGACTTAAGTCAATTTAGCTTAATTAAATGGTCAACAAAGACCATAAGATATCTTATGTAATGAAGGGGGCCGGTTTTCAAGGTGGGGAGTCATCCCACTTGTTAGCCAATAACAAAGAAGAAGAAGAAAATAAAGTGAAGACTATTTGCTTTTAAGCTTAAATATCTTACAAAAGTAAAACCTCTCACCTCTCTTCTTCATTCCCTCTTGTTCCCACCGTATTCTTCATCTTCTCCCAGCTCCAAATTCGTTTTGCTACAGCACTTCTCCATTCTTGAACTTCCTTTGCTTGTAACTTCATAGCTCCATGCTCCAATTTAATTCCAAGACCACCTTTGTCTTATTAGACCAAGCTCTACATTCCTATTTTCAAATCTTTAAGAACTTCAATTATGTTCCATGGAGAATCTCCATTGAAGGAGGAAAAAACTAATCTTCTAACACCTTGTCATTCTCCTTTGCTTCAAGGTAAGGAAAAACCAAAGAAAAATTACATTTCCTCTCATTTTGTGTGTGGCCGAAAATCATCTTTTGATTGATGCCATGTTTTACTCTTTTAGTAGCTGATTCAATATTAAAAGGATAGGTGGAAGTCCAATCTTACTTCTTAATCAAGCTCTCTTTCAATTCCAAGGTAAACATCAATTTTAGTGTTTTAAAACACTTATGTTAATCTAGGGTTTGTCCATGAGTAAGTGTAACGCTCAATGCTCATTACCCTTGCATGTATGTGGTTAGAAGGTTGACAAGTGAACAAGTCCTTGCTGATTTTCAATCAAAGTAAACAAGAAAGAAATCTTGAAGAGGAAGAGGTAAATAACCTATCCTAATGTAGTTAAGTGCCTTAGGAATTTGAGCTTTAATTGCTTAATAAACAACCTAAAGAGCCAATGGGAAATGAGTAAAAAAATACCCACAAGGTGGACTATAAGGACATGGGAGCATTTGTTGTGTGTATTGCAGGTTGAAGGCATTTATGTGGGAAATTCAGTGTTTAAGATTATTGTTATTTAAGGCCTAAGAGCCATGTCATTTAAGGGCCTAAGTGCCAAGCAATTAAGTTTAAGCACTGTATTGTGATGTAGTGTAGTTAAGGTGTGGTTGTGTGTAAAGAACCTTCATTGAGGATTTTAATGTCTTTGGTTGTTGAAAGGTGAAAAACTATGTGTTTTGTGTGTAGGATGTACTAGGGAGGCTATGGAAAAATTTGGTGATGAACAAGGAGTTTATGTGTTAAGAAGATTTTACAAACCTAGGATGTACTAGGAATCATTAAGTGTTAAATGGTGAGAGACAATGACTTAAGGTGTTCTTGAGTGTTTAGAATGATTTAGGAATTGTCTTGGAGAATTTAGTTCAAATGAGTGTTTTAGACACACCAAAGTCTTGGTATGATAAGTATTAACACTTGTGGCAAAGTTGGTAGTAAAGGAGATGTTATGTCTTGTGAAGACTAAGGAGGTGAACTAGAGATGATGATATTGAGAATTATGAGTAAAGGGATAAGATGCATATTGATGCTTAGGAGTGGTTGAAATGGTTGAGAGGAAACACTTTGGTTGGTTATGGTGTTAGGAAAAGCGACATGTGGGAAGTGTAAGAAGTTAAGTTCAAGTGTTAAGGAATTTAGTAAGAATTTGAGTACATGTTTAAGGAATTTGGAAGTGGGTTAATCGATGAGTATGGTGGTTGGTTTAAGAGTGGGTTAAAGTGCCAAGATGATGTTAGAACATACTAGGACACTTAGGGTAAGGTTTGGAGTGAAATAAGCACCTAGAAAACAAGGTTCTGACTTCGACCTACCTTAGGACCGACCTTGGCAAGGTCAGTCGGGCCTAAAATACCCATCCAGGAAGCTCTCTGACTTAGACCGACCTAGCAAGGCGGTCGGGCTTAAATCTTGCAAACGGGAATGTTTCTAGAATGGACCGGCCTTAGGACCGACCTTGGCAAGGTTGGTCGGGGGTAAAAATTTTCAAACGGGAAGTGTTCTGGTTCCGACCGACCTTGGGACCTACCTTGCAAGGTCGGTCGGCCACTTAAAATAAAAATTTAAATTTTAAGAATGTTAAGTGGTATTAGTGGTATGCCATTAAGAGGGTAATGATGACTAGAAAGATAAGTATATAAGGACTTAAGAGGTTAAGTTAAGTAGATGATTTAAATGTTTAAGTTTATAAAATGACATGTAGTGAAGGGGATGGTTAGGTATTGATGTTATAAGGATGTTGAAGAGATGTTTGGTGAATTATAAGACCATTAAGAGGGCGAACAAGTATAAGTTTAAGGGTAAAGTATACAACATAATTATGTGAAGTGATTAGTTAACCGGAAAGTAGGAACTGTAATTAACCGTTCGATTGAATTAATGATAGGAGCGAAAACTAGTCGAGATGGCAGCGGGACTAAGAGGTCGCCATGTAGGCTAGCCATCCTCAGGTGACTGGTATGGTTTCTTGCAACCTGTGTTCTACCGGATTACACCAGCTTGTGGGCCAACCTGTTTTTCTGTGTGTTTGTCACCTTGCAAGAATAAGCATGAAATGAGTTTACAATAATTCATTATGTGGCGTGTTTAGTTCCGATACCGTTTAACCTCAGAAGTGTTAAACCATAGCTAACCGACTCTAGGATCACATACAAGATCGGTATTCGGATTTAACGACCCAACCTACAGGAACATTCTAACTACGGCTATCCGTGTGTTAGGTGTGTGTTGTTGTTGTATGTAAGAGTGTTTACCTCCCATGTGTGCTTAACCAAGTTTGTAACACCATATGGTGTCGTGATGTGATAGGTTCCATAAGGGAACTTCTAACTAATATATATTATGGGGGTGAGGAATCCGGGAGTCCCGTCACGTGTGTATGTACGGGAGTTGATATCTATATTTGATTCAACTCTCTCCCATGTATGGTTGTTTTCCTTCTTGGAATTCAATCTCCCACGAGCCTCATAAATGGCTCTCCTGCCTTGACTTATGATCGGGGTTGGGGGAAATATGTGTACGGTGTGTTCGAACTATTTTATATCCGACACATCTAATTAAGGTAATTGTGTACGGTGTGTTCGGACCTATATTATGTCCGATACATCTTAAGTAAGTATACGTACTCTAAGAAGAACGGTGATATGTTATGTAATGGGGCCGACATGAGAATGAAGATGTTCTCTAGGCTCTATACTAAGTGGCTAATCTCATTTCGGACTGAGTCCTCACGAGACTCGTTCCCGAGTTATGTTATGTGAATGTTAATGTGTAATGTGTGTTGTTATGTTGAGTACGTTGATCACGGACATCAACCCCACGTTATTATAAGGAGAATTTAAGTACAACCCGACTAAATGGGTACGTGTCGTCTAATAAGGAATTAGCTCCATTAAAGTAGAAAACCCTCAAGGGTTAAAGAACACAATAATGTGATCTAACAAGTGTTGATGTGTTGACTGAATTGTTTGAATCCCATTGTGTGGATGTGTGTTATATATACGTGTGTTATGTGTTTATAGTTCTACATGCATAATTTAAATATAATCAACAACATGCTTAGACGACAAATATTGTGCGTGTAACGCCCCTATTTAACAAAATGCAGCGGAAATAAAATACGAAGGCGATTACAGATCATCGGGTTCCAAACACCCGACACCAAACCTCACCAATTACAACCTAAGATAATACAAATGCTACGGTCTGAACCTCGAGAAAACTTGACATAAACATAATAGTATTTAATGCATTAACTCTCCACAAAACCAATCTCATCCCAATCACTCGTTCTCTTCGTGGTCACCTGTATAATAATTCGTACCTGCAAGATAAAACCAAGCAGCCCACCCCGAAAGGGGTGAGTCAGTTCCCTGGAATGGAACTGGTACGATTCTCCAAACAAAACCTTTAAACATAACATCTTAAATAAACAACAACTTGAAGATAAACATCATAAAACAAAACAGAGGAACAAGGCACTTTAAAAATCACCAAGTCAAAGAAGACAAGATAAGGAATAAAAATAAATAACAGAAAGGTAAAGTTAGTCAATCAAAATCACACCATGTGTTAGTGAACAACCATTGGTTAAGTTAGATCCAATTCCATTTAGGAGTAGAAAGACTCGGGTAGTCACAAGGACTAGGAATGAATGAGTGATAACCAAGAACCAGCAACACAAGAGTGGAATAAAACCAACTAGGAGAGATGGCCCCCTACCGCCAGATATAAATGTCCGTAAGGACGAGGGATATACAGCCCCCTGCTGTCAAATATAAGTGTCCATATGGACGAGGGATATACAGCCCCTGCTGTTACCAGTGAAAACGCGCGCACGTCACAACAAAAGACTCAGCTCATGGATGAAATGATATCCAGAGTCAAAGAAGAATTACCAAGATTGACATTTCCCAAATTCCCACTAGATCATTAACTGCACCAGAGCGATATCAAAAACACTCAGTCCTACAAAGTGCAGAAGCATAAACCTTAGGCAGTTAATGTCTAATGAAACAACCAGATAGAAGGAACCAATAACCATGTAAGTTTCACATTCAAGGCTCAGTTAGTCACATCAAGCTGAGTTAGTCACACAACCAGTTTCCTTTCGAAATCCATTTAAGCCCAATCAGCGTTTTCAAAACGTCTCATAAATCTGTTAGCAAAAGTATCTGAGTACGAGAATTCGTACTTGGTATGTGTAGAAGCAGTAACCAAACTTGATCATGCGAACTTCCACTAATCACCTATATTTAAGGTGTTCCAAGTATTGATTAGTTAAGGAACTATAATGCTAATAACTTTCATTCTTACTGGTTTATAGTTTCTGGTTACAATTACTCTCCCTCAAGAATTTGGGCTAGATCTCGTTAGTTAAATCTTCCATTAGGCCCGTTTCATCTAATCTGGAGTGATTTAGGGTTTAATCCTGAGAGTGGCCCAACTCTCTTTGAACTGTTTAAGTGGGCTTTTGGGCTCGTAGACTTGGGCCAGTAAGTTAACCCAAGATCGTGTTACGTTTTCGCTGTTTAAACAACCTCGACTTAGTTCCAGGTTTATCTTGACCAACTACGCCATTGAATTTCTTTGTCTAAAGGATACGTTTAATTTTATTTCATTTACTTACTCTTAACCATAGAGTTAGTTTAATTAAATTTAGGTTATCGTTGACTATTTATCACAACACTGATTAAAGTCCTAAAGTTTAGTATGTATATATCCTTCCTATTATATTCTCTCACAAGGATTGTTATTTCCTTTATCTATATTTATTGTATATATATATATATCTACATATATTGAGATTTATCCAGAACATTCTTTAAGAAATTCTATTGTATTTAATTATATTTAATATCTTTTGGACATATCCACAACTGATATATGGTTGATAAAATAAAGTATTTTCCTTAGTTTTAATTAAGCATATTAACCTCCATATTATATAATAAATAAAATGTAGTTTAGTTTAATTCCTTGATTTAATATAAGTTTCTATTTTATTTCTCTCATATAAGAATATATATATATATATGTAACAATTTTTACTTCACTTAAAGTTAATACCCAAAATATTTATCAACATTCTGTTATTAGATGTTAACTTAGTCTTCTCATATTTTTCCCAACCTAAAAAGTTTATTAACAGACTATACTTTAATTTTTGTTACATTAAAAACCTTATATTATAAGATAACTTATGAAAAACCTTAGCAATACAATTTTAAAACCTATTTCCCCTTGTCCAAAAATTCCCAAATTAAGTATATAGTAGCTATAACATTTTAGACATATTATAAAATTTTTATTTCATAAAAATATCTTTTTAAATTATCCAAATAATTCAACTCATAACTTGCAAAAATTATAACTTACGTTTAAAACTCAAAACCCATATTAATTTACATCAAAATAAACTAGATTTTATAAGGAATCTATGGTTAAAATTTCAAGTCAAAATACATTCGGGAATGCCATTAAATAAATTCAACAAGTTAGGGTTAAATTCTGGAATTTATAAAAACTTAATATACTCTTAGTTTCCCACGATATAATCTCGGCCGTCCTTTTCTTTAAATCCCGATCGGACGGCCCCTGAGTGTCGAGTCATCAGCGAACTCCAAACAGAACTCGCGTACTAATCTGTTGATTTCTCTCAACTCACAGAACCAAATCGACTGATTTATGTTCCATTGAACTCGAAATTTTCTTGCGGTTCTATTGATACCAATTTCGCTAGCTATCATGCAGTACACATCAAATACGATTCTGGCATCGAAAGTTAGGTTTTTACGGTTTACTCGAATTTGAATTGACAAATTCTCTTAATCTAACACGTAATAGATGAAATTGAGACATGGTTTGACCGGTAATGTGATTAGGAATGACAATAATGGAGCAATTTGATCGGAAACTCACCGGAATTGCGTGAACGAGGAAATTCGAGTTCGGGTTCTAGAAAAACTCAACCTTTACGAGCTGATTGAGTAGCCAACTTTGCAAACACTATAAGTTTCAGTACAGATTGAGTTAGGCTTTGTTCTTGGGCTTAATCTAAAGAGGAAACATAGCTCTACACATTGATAGCAAGAACTCACTCTGATTTGCACTACACAGAAAGAAATCTAAGCCGAAAGTTACGAGTTTATACCTTGTGTTTTCTGGGGAAATCTATGATTTATGTGGTGACGAATCCAAAACTTTAGACACCTCGCTCTTCCAAACGGTGGGAATTGGCTTTGGTC
>CM041777.1:92659393-92697926 GCA_023374045.1 Limonium bicolor | reverse complement strand
TACATCCGGCAACTTTTCTAATATTTGATCAACTTAAAAGATGCTTAAATGTTGTCCAAAATTGATAAAACTTTACATGGATGATGCTAAGGTGTTATATTTTTGTCCAATGTCAAATCCAAAGTTTTTTAAACTCATATATGACCTGTGGGACTCAATGAAAACATGTTCACATGTCACATGTTTCATTGGGTCCCACGGATCACATATGAGCTTAAAAAACTTTGGATTTCACGCTAGACCAAAATATAACACCTTAGCATCGTCCATGTAAAGTTTCATCAATTTTGGACAACATTTAAGCATCTTTTAAGTTGATCAAATATTAGAAAAGTTGTCAGATGTAGAACAAAGGAAACCACATGGGTGGGCAAAGTAATTTTTGAAACCTCGTGGGTGGGGTGTGTAATTTCACCAAACGTCATAGATTGGGGATGTAATTTCCCCTTTTTTTATTTCTAAAATGCAAGGTAGATTTGTTTGGTTGACGTTGCAAAATGTAGGTATAGAATTGTTTGATAATAATGTAAATTTTAAATTTAGACAATGCAATCTATAAAATGAAAGCGTTTTTTTGTTTGATCGTAATCTTTTGTTAAGTAATAAATAAATTCAACTTTTATTTTATTATATTTATTTTTAAGGAGCTTGTCAACGAAAGTTCTAATTTGTTATGTTTAAACAAAAAATTTTGTTGAAAACGTGGGATCCTTTTTTTTCAAATCACACTCCATTTCAATTTCAGTAAAAAAAATTGTGGGAATATTGATCATGGGTCATGATGTAGTCTAATGTTTTTTTCTTATTTCTAAAATTACAAATTAACTTTGACATCTATACCTTTGTAATAAATATTTGGATTTAGACCATCAATTTATTTTTTTAGATATTTAATGCTTAAGATGTAGTTGAGCACCATGCTCAAAAATGGTTTTGGGCACCTTCCCCTCGTTGGGGAATGGTAACCTTAATAAGAATGGTGGAGGTTGGGATAGGTTTCATAATTTTCCTGGTAGTGTCCAACTCTAACTAGGGTGCATTCAGTTCCAATTATAATTGAGAACCGAAATTATTTTGGTTTTTTAACCGAAATTTTTAACCGTTTTAAATAAAATCTGTTTATTCAGTTATTCGAGTATATTATTTGGTTCGGTTTTCAATTCCATGGTTGGGTAATTCGGTTTACCCAAATAATAGAATTACATATAAGGAAAATATGGGCTAATTTGGTTCTTTTTTGTAACTTGGTTCTTTTTTAAAAAATTAATTCTTTTTACAATTTGGTTCTTTTTTATAATTCGGTTCTTTTTATAATCTAGCTCTAACTGAAAATCGGATTAAAAATTTCAGTATTTTGTTCGGCTCTGAGTTTGCCTTAAAAAATTCAATTATTTGGTTATTCAATTTTTAGTTATTTCAGTTCTTAAATTGAAATTTGTTATAAATAATACTATTAGTGGATGTACATCCAATCATCCTTTGGTCTTCCTTAGACCTTTCGTATGTGACTCTCGTAACCTCCCCAAAGTCTTCATTAGTAGATCTTTGATCTTTTGCTTTCCTACCACTCAAAGGTTCGGTAGCGTATACTATATAAGGATGTACAATGGAATGATAAAGAGTATGCCAATTACATCTATCTTGTCTACTATACTCTTATATCCTCTAAGTGTTATATCACGTTATCAGCACGACAGTTTCTACCAAAATATTATTCTCTCTACCATACACCATAGACAAAAATATTGAGTTGTTTTTCCTCACTACCATGTTTTAGATGATGGTTATTGTTTATCTTTAATCCTACCTGAAATCATTGTTTTGTCAAGAATCTACGATGCCGAAAAGTTTATATGTTGAAGCCGCATTTGATGGGTACTGTACCGATTCTAGAATTTGTAAGTAAGTTTAATCAATTTTATCGGCATAGTCTTATTAACAGGTAGGTAAGTGAGATGCAACACTTAAAAGAATTTATATTTCTGAGTATGTATGTATATATGAGTTTCTAAATCAAAGTAGAAATCCTTATATTTCTTTTTATTAGTTATACAATAAGTACAAATTTCATTATTTATTATATTATGATACAAAATGACAATCTTTAATTTGTGAAAATAGTGGAAGAGATATTTTACAAAAAAAGAAGAAATTTTGATATACTTGTTTATGAAGTTTCACCTCTTGTAAGAAAGAAAAATGGTAAAAGGATTGTTTTTTTTGGTGAGATTCTATGGGGTCGAGTGTTTCTTTATTGAAAAAATAAGATTTAAGGAAAAATAAATACCGCATTAAAAGGAAAGCAAGATCTTCGATGAAAATATATTGTTTAGTTTTTGAAGAACTATATGTTTTGTGGTATAATGATTTTCGTATAATCACTCTCTCGAGGTAATATTGGTGTTATATATTTTCATTTCGAAAAGTGAACCATCTAATATGGTGTGATTCATTCCATTCAATTTTATTTTATGATTGAAAAACATTATTGCCATAAGTAGGGATGTCAATCTGGACTCGAACCCGAAACAGACCCGTAAAAAGCCGAGTTCGGATTGAGATTTTTGACCCAAAAAGATTTTCGGGTCGAGTTCGGGTTGGGTCATTGAAACCCGCTTCGAGTTCGGGTTAATCTGCTAACCCATAACCAAAAAAAAATAATTAAAAATAGAAAATATGTTATATTTAATGACTTAATTAGTGTTTAATGATAAACTTATAACTAAAATAAACATTTAATCGATAACATATGATTATATATTGTACATATAATTAATATTAAAGTTATATTTTTATTAAATAAAATAAATTTTTGAAAAAACAGGTCGGGTTCGGGTCAACCCGCTCCGGGTTGAGTTGAAGAAATATAACCCGCTCCGGGTTCGGGTTGACCTAAATTATTTTCGGGTTGGATTCGGGTTTAGCTCAACCCAACCCGAAACCCGATTTTGACACCCCTAGCCAGGATGGGTTTGAATTACCGTTTATTAGGCAATCCTTTTTTAGATAGTAAAAAAAAAGGTGATATTACCTTGTGCAAGATGTTGCACTAGATGTTAAGAATTCTCTAGTGTAATCATTGAAAAAGAGATTGTAAATTATAGTATTACCTCATGCAGAATGGTGCACTTGAGGTTAGTGATTATGCTACCTCGGCAAGATACTAACATGTGAGGTAAGATCGTAATACTTCCTCATGAAAAATGAATGCACTAGAGGTTCAGTATTATAAGATCCGTATATGTCCTCGTGCAAGATGTGTAACACCCCTACCGCTAATACTGTCATTACCGTCCAATCTCCTGATCATCCATACTCACGCAGCGGATACATACTTATACGACGGCGGGTGGTACAATGTAACCCCAACTACAACCATACGCTTAACAACAAACTGCAGCGGAAAACTTAACTCATCACATTACTTAACTCAATGGTTTTACACGTCGTTAACCACCCACGTGGCTAACAAGGCTAATACATATAGAAATACCCCAAACTTTGGTATGTTTGTTGATATCAAACTAATGGCATGTAAAGCTAAAAGTGCCTTAGAAAAACATCAGTGGACAATTTAAAACATGGTAAAACACAATAAAACACTAAGACACGGTTTGAGCAAAAACATGCTCTAAGGTTGGAGTGAGTGAACTTGGTTAGGACCCAAAGAGCCTACCAAGACTTGATAATGTTTAATTATGACTTTATAAGGCTAATTAAGTCCTTAGGAACTTTGGTAGACAATGAAACCAAACAAAACACAAATAAATACCTTAAGGTCAATAAGAGCAAAAATGTGCTCTAATGGGATAAATGTGTTAAGCCTAATGGTCATACCTATGCCTTAATTATATGTTAATGAACATATTAAATCAATTACCAAAGAAAACCAAGCTTGAAAACAAGTTAAAACACAAAATGTGCTTTAAGAAGTCTTAAAGCACGTTTTTGAAAAATTGTCTTGTAAATGAGTTTTGAATGGCTAAATGTCCATCATTACTCTTTAATTAACATGTGTACTATATAGTATCACATTTGGGTGGCTATATCAATGGGAAATCAAAAATTTCACTTCTATGTGCCTTGTTATTGGTGAATAGTGATTTTTATAACTAGTTTGTAACATATAATGTTATAAGTGATTAAGTTGGTCAACAAAGACCAAAAACCCTCCTAGTCATAGGGGGCCGGTTTTATCATGTGGTGACTCACCACCATGAGCTAGTAAAAATTAAAGAAAGAAGGAAAAGTAAGTAAAAAGTAGAAGTTACCTTTATAACATGTAAATATCTTCAAAAGCAATTCCAATCTTCATTCTTTCTTTCCCACTCACCCACCGTAGCCTTCTTCATCTTCTCCCAAGCTCCATCGGTTTGCTACAGCAAACCATGCCATTCTCCATCTTTTCACTTGTATCTTCTAGCTCCCTTGACCAAATCAAATTCCAAGACCATATTTGTCTTAGTTAGGTCAAGCTCTACACTTCCCTCTTTTTCAAATCTTCAAGAACTCAATTTTGGTGCCATGAAGAATCACCATTAAGGAGCTTGAGCCATCTTTTCACATATTCTTGTTCTCCTTTGCTTCAAGGTAAGGAAACTCAAAGAAAAATGACATTTCCTTCATGTTTTGTCATAACCGAAAATGCACCTTGTAATGGTGTCTTCTCTTGTCTTGTTTTAGCTTCATTTGAATCTTCCAAGGGCTAGGAGGAGTCCTCTCTTGATATATATTCAAGCTCTCTTTCCATTCCAAGGTAAAACAATCATGTTAATACCTTAAGATAATATATGTAACTAGGGTTTACAATGAGATAAAGCTTAAAGCTTATATACTCATTTCAATGTTGGTATATTGCTTAGTTGTTGGCAAGGAACCAAATGCCCTACCGGTTCTACAAGGAAACAAGAAAGAAATTTGTGAGGAAAAGAGGTAAACAACCTATCTTGATGTGGTTTAATGCCTTAGGAGGAATAAACTTATAATGCTTGTTAAAATACCTAAGGAGCCAATGGTGAATGAGCTAGTAAAATGCTCTCAAGGGGTTTATTAAAGGCATATGAATTGTTGGATGTATTTGCAGGTCAAAGGCATTATTATGTGGGAAATTCAGTGTTTAAGGATTATGCAATTTAAGGGCCTAAGAGCCATGCTATTTAAGGGCCTAAGTGCCAAGCAATTTAAGTTATGCACTATATTGTGATGTAGTGTTATGTGTGAAGTTTGTGTATAAAATGTGTTTGATGGATTTTAGGTGTTCTTGAATGAATTAAGGTAAAAACCTAAGTGTTTGGATGTGGGTATATACTAGAGAAGCTATGGCCAAATTTGGGAAATGTGTAAGAAGTTGTTTAAGGTTTAGGTAATGTTGATGTTCAAGGAACAAGTGATGTTTAGGTATGATGTAAAAAGGAGATTTAGTTAGTAAGAAAATGATGCTTAAGAGATGATGTTAAGATGAGGAGAAAGTGTTTTGGGATAGTAGTTATGATAGGTGAAATGCCACCTAGAAATTATAAGGAGAAAACATTGTAAGTGTTAGGAACTTTGTGGAGATATAAGTAAAGGTTTAAGGAATTAGGAAACATAGTTTTGTGAGTGCTTAAGAATATCTTGAGGGTGTGTTTGAAGTGCCAAATGATGTTAGAACACATTAAGAGGTCTTAGGAGAAGTTTGGTGAAGATTTGACAAAGTTTGGGTAAATTTAGGAGGCGACCGACCCAGGGGCCGACCCAGTTTGTGGGTCGGTCGAGCCTCTGTAAAATGTTAGGGAAGTGTTCGGTAATGGACCGACCCAGAAGGTTGGGTCGGACATGGGTCGGTCGGTCAAGTTTCAAAGGAGGGAAAATGTTCGCACATGGACCGACCCAGAATGGTGGGTCGGACGTGGGTCGGACGGGCATGATTATAAGGAAGTAAAAGGGGTCTGTAATGGACCGACCCAGATGTGGGTCGGGTGGGGGTGGGTGTCGGACCAAAAACATGGTTTAAGGTTATGAAATGATATGAGATGATGGGGATTGGTAGGTAATGATGTTATAAGGATGTTAAGGACATGTTAGGTGAGTTTTAATGACAATAAAGTGGGCTAAAGGTTGTATTAAGATGCGAGAGTAAAACGTGTTAAAAATGTAAAGTTATTTAACCAAGTAAACGGGGAAAGTTATAAGCATTAGACTTTAAAACAAACATGTTACCCCAATGTTAATAAAAGAACATGTGATGTCAACAGTTGTTCGAGAATTGCTCGAGGAACATAAGTGGACGTGGTAAAGTGGACTCCGGTGACAGGTATGGTTTTCTTGCAACCTGTGTCCTAACGGATTACACCGGCTTGTATGCCAATATGTTTTCTTGAGTGTTTGCCACCTTGTAAGATTAAATCATGTAATGAGTTTATAGTAATTCATTTATGTGGCGAATTTGGTATCCGATGCCGTTTAACCCCAAATATGTGTTAAACCTTAGCTAACTAAAACTAGGAACACATGAGTGATCGGTATTCGGAGTTGACGGCCCAAACCTTGGGAACGTGCTAACCACGGCTATGTGTGAGTTAGTGGATATTGTTGTTGTATGCAAGTGTGTGAACCTCCCTTGTGTGCTTAACTCGGTCATGATACCGTATGGTTGTGGATGTGGTAGGCTCCATAATGGATCTCTAACCACTTAATATTTGATGTATGTATACTAATGGGGGGTGAGGAGTCCGGTCTGTTCCGGCCACGCGTGTGAGGATGGGGGTTCGTGCCATTATAGGTTCGACCCTCTGTGTATGTTAAGGTTGTCTTCCCATTGGGTTTCCAACTTTCCCCTTTAGCTTAACCAAAGCTATATTACTGACTCACGTCGGGCCACGGGGGCATACTAATGGTTATGTTATTATGGTGTGCTTGGGATTACTATATCCGACACACCTTGGGTATAAGTTAACCGTTCTATATAACCGGACGGTAACGAGGATGGTAACGAGCTTAACATGGGATTGGTAAAAAAAATCCTAGGTAACTATGGTGGAATCCTTGTAACCGATATATGGTGTTATGTAATGTTATGGTGCTATGCAAATTCCCTTGCTATGCTTTGGTATAAATATATTATATTGGATGTTTTAAATGAATGCAATGTGGTCATGTGTACATGGAAGCAAGAAAGGTTTGCTATGTTTTGTTATGTGAGAAAAGAGTTATGATGTATGATATGGAATGTGTGGATCATGGAAATGAATCCCAGTTGTGACAAGAGGCGTTTAAGGATAACCCGATTGATGGGTACACGTCGTTCATTAAGGAAGTAGCTCCGTTTAGAGGAGAGCCACTCTAGGGTTTAAGGAATCATTGGATGGTTGGTTAAGTGTGGATGTTTGGTTATAGGTTGAGCCCATTGAGGCGAAATATTATGTGTGTATGTTTATGGTTTGTATGCATGATTTAAATATAATCAACTGCATGCTAAGACGACAATTAGTCGTGCGTGGCCCGGTAGCATGCGGGCTGCGGGATTACCATACCAGCAAAGGTGCTGAGCCCCTTGGGGCCACCCCTTTCTTTCTTTTCCTATTTCAGGTACAGAAGTGCTGGAAGCCGTTCGAGAGTAGGACGGGTAGTCGTTGTACATGGGTAAACTTTTAAGTGTATGTATACAGTAGGTGTAGTAAGACCGAAATTGTTATCGGCAGCAGTTTGTAAATACTCGGTACAGTGGGAATGTATGTATATAATAAATGTTGAATTGGAATGAGGAATGTATTGTGTAGTTGCTCGGGAATCTAGTCCATCAGACCGATATAATTGTGTATGTATTGTATTAGCCTTGTTAGCCACGTGGGTGGTTAACGGCGTGTAACACCATTGGAATAAGTAATGTGATGAGTTGAATTTCCGCTGCAGTTTGTTGTTATGTGGTGTTGTTGGATGGGGTGTTACAAAAAGTGGTATCAGAGCGAAGTATCGCTCTGATGACTGAATTACCGAGCTTAGGAAGTACCGAGTTAGGATTTAAGTACTTTGGGTTAAGGGTTGAGTGATAGCGTGAGAGATACGCTAGTAAGGAACTACCAGTGATACTGGAAACCTACAATATCCATCCCACCCTCCACAAACCCTGTTTTATAACTTGGGAAAGAACGCCAGAGAGATGGAAGTCCACTCTCATACTCGGGAATACCCGATCTGGCTGTTATTAAATACCTTTAGGGTACGAAGAACCTGTCATACGGTAGATCCCGAAAGCTGGGAATCCCGGAGACGGTCTCCATCTGAACAATGTTAACCGCATTTCATAACAATGAATGAAGGATTTTGTGTATAGAGGAATAGAATTTCCAGCAACCTGGGTCGACATGCCGAGCAGTCGAGATAACCAGCTTGCAACGCACCAACCGTGCAACAGCAAGAAGTGGAGATTAAAAAACCCGAGACGAATGTCTATGGGACCACAGTTGATAAATGAACACCAACGGTGTACCAACCGTCAGGGAACTACAACGTAGTGCCCAAATACGTGGAACGGACTACAAAGTGAATACAATACTATGAGAACGGGGTCTCCCAGAAAGGGAAACACCCTAGCTATGATATCATGTGAAAACAGTGAGAAGTGCCTAGAGAAGTTATTATCAAGGCAGTAACATCAGTGAGGGCCAACAAGGCCACTGATGACAATATGTGTCAAAACAATACCACAACCGGTATGTGTCAAACCGATAGCCAGTTAGCATGGCGCACTTGCCATAGCAAGTGCTGCTATAACAGGGCTGTTCGGGAAATTCATAACCACTACAGGTACTTGGAAAAGTACCATGGAGTTAAATGTGATCGTCATAACAGTGGAAGGGCCTGTTAGCCTAACCTCTGTAATTGGAAGTACACCAGTCAGCAAGAAGCTAGACTTAGCTAAGGTAAGAAGATGTTGTGAAACCATGGAAATTTTTCTTTCAAACCTAATCTTCACAAACCCTTTTCTTTTCAAACCAGATTTTCTTTCAAACCAACACTTCTTTCCAACCTTCTTTAAACCAAACCAGTGAAACCAAGAGCAATTGACAAGGATACAACAATGGATAAACTTTCCCTCGATTAAGTTCGGGGGAAGAAGGAATGAATATTGTCACGGGACAATATAAGGGAGTTGAACAGAATACTTCACCTAGGCGTGTGACGGACACTACAAGTGTACCAACTGTGTTGTGGGACGACCGCACTCCGATAGGAGCATGTGGACCTGACAGACCTACTTATAGGTTAGTTGGGTAAGTAGTAATGTATCAGTATGATACCCCATATATGTATACAGTAGAGTCCGAACACGGGAAGTAGTCGACTCCGTCTACGGTCAGCAGTATAAATCAACAGGATACAAGGAATGCTTGAAGTAAAGGAACTCAGTTAAGTTAACGAGGCTAAAGGAATTAGTGAATTCCTTTCAAGGAAATGTTTAAGAGTCAGGAAGTGCAAACTGCACTGACTGTATAAAGACAGCTTATGTGACTTAAGGATCCCCAGGGATAAACATGATAGCTGAAAAGCAGGGCAAGGCAGATGCCTAATGTGGACACATTAATGTGCAATGAACGGGATGAAACTCCCAGAATCAGTACCTACGCTGGAAATGTTGATCTTTACAGAAGAAGATAATAACTGAATGTACCAAAAAGTGTGAAACAAATGTAAGGCATAACGTAACGACACCCAGGAGAAATCCTCGAAGGGTGTGCGCATCAACAAATGTTGAAAAATGACATGACAGAAACACAAGGGTTGAAATTAACACCCAGTTTAGACATAAGTGTCAGGAGACGGACTGACAAACCTAAGGGCATCCCATGAAAGGAAACGGAATGTAACGACCTTGTCATGGAGCCCACTAACCTCTAAACATGTAATATGTACAGAGGAGTACATGTGGTGGACAGCCTACAATGAGCCCAGCTCAAGGCAAATAAGGCTTATAAGCCATAAAAGATATGTATATAATTCGATTGATGGTAGAAGTTTATGTGGTATAAGTGAATAGAGTGGTAAGCGAACCACTGCATTAAGAGTGGGATACCTCTCGATATTGTGAGACCGCAGGAGCGGTAGTTATGTGAATCAAGTTCAAGAGATATGTGGAGGATGGACCACGTTGTTATTACCCCAGGGTGATTTAAATAAAATAACACGAAAGGAAGTTCGTACCAGTTGTGTACGCAGGAAGTGTGATAAGTTGATAGCAATCACCATAGGTGTGTGAAGCTAAATGTGTAGCGAACAACGCTCAAGGGAAAGATAGATATATTCAAAAAATCAGCCAAATAAGTGGCCAGATAAACCTAGGGTAATAGCAGAAGCTAATATAATAGCGGATACAGTATAAGTTGATGCTATATAATGAGTAAGGATACGGTGCGCAATAAGCGACCGTTGTGTGAGTATTGTTAAATGATAAAATGGGAGTGAGCAGAGATGAGTTAAACCCAGTGGAGGTACAACATTAAGCGATAGCAAACGAACCGAGCAGTAAGCCGGTGGCAAGTGTTAAATGATAGGATTTCAGTGAAAATTCCTATCGCAATCGCATGAGAGAGTTGCTGTCAAGGTTTACGCCTCTGCACTCTGTATGACTGAGTGTTTTGGTATTGCTCTTGCAGTAATGATCGAGTGGATAGCTAGGAATCAGAAGCATGGTAATTGTGGAGGAATAATGTTATAATGGCCGATGCATAGGAAATGCAAGGCCGCAGAATAAAGATACTTGTACAAAACCAAATGTGGAGACATGATTAACAGTAAGTGACTACAGTACACTAATACCAAAGGTCGGTATGAGATATACCCCAGGTGTGGGAAATAACTGAGAGAGCACTACACACTAGGTAGTAGCTTAATCTCAACCGACAGTAAGTGTAGTAGAAGCAAGTCAATCATTGTGAATTACATAGTAGTTATGCTGTAAGCTAGGAGAAGTGGATGGAAAATTGTGAAACTCACCGAATTCGCTCAGGGTAAGAGATACCATGCGTCGGTTGAGAAACCATTGTTCCCAAGATAAGGGTAATACATTGGAGATGTACAATACATTAACAGTAACGAATGGGGCAAACCAGCTCTATAATTATCAGGGTTGCGCAACAGAGGCCAGTGAGCCCATGCGTCAGGTACCGGATAATTGTGAATATGAATGGATGGCTAGTCTCCTAAAAGCCTCACAGGCCAGGACCGAAACCGGTTATGAGTTACAACTCCAATGCGAATTCTTGGTTTAGGGACTAAACCGCCAATATGGTTAAGATCCTCTAATCAGAATCCATTGTGTAATGGACCGCGTGGAAGTTAAAACACTTCACGACGGCAGAACATTTTAAGCAAGGTTTAGTGATTGATTACGTGGGCGTAATCCCTTTTAAGGGGGGTAGAGCGCAAAACCACTTAGTGTGTTTTACCGTACAAGTGTACGCGAACTAGGTGTGCATAGCACAAAATGATTGTTATGATGGTTGGCGCGTGTGTTATATAAACATACGCATTATTTGTGGTAAATTGTGGTAATTGCGCACAGAAGATGCGAATACCATTGTGGGAAGTGTGTAGTACAGTGGTGTGTGAGAGTACAAGTGGAAGGGAGTAAAGAAACTCCCGGGGAACTAAAACCCCGACGGTGCATAAGTAAACCATGTATTGTATTTTGATAAAAATATATGTATATATATACAATGTTGTGATTTATGAGGGTAAAGACCGACATAGAACCTAGTGAGAATTAAATTCCCTAGGTAACTTGAATTAAGTTGGATTTGGGTGATGATTGATAGACGGAGTTCTATCCCTTGGAGATGTATGATTATGACTAGAGAGGATTCAAAGATAGAAAATGGGATATGCTTGAATTAATTGTTGGTTGAAAATGAAGTGGGAGGTGAAACTTGATTATCATGAGATCAAGGGAAGCCGAACACAAATTGGGGTGGAAAGATAGTTCAACACGATGCTGATCACATCAGTGTTGGATGATTCTTGAAGCTCCCTATAAGTGATTACAAATAACCATGTTAAGAAAGATACAAGGAGCATAAACTGGACTTGGAGTTGTGTGGTGTTTTCAAAAGAATTTTCAATTGGTGTTTTAAAAACAATCGATTAATATTTGAATAAAGATCTTCTTATATACTTAACCTAGTAAAGAATATTTTGTAGTACTTGCTCACGAGCTGAGGACGTATGAGCCTTTGTCTTCGGACCGGTGACATGAGAAGTACATATGTTAAAAATTAAGTGAATGTTTTGATCTCCCAAAGGAACGGGGACCAGAAAGTGTCCATCGCGACCGGGTTCTGCGGGATCACAATGTATATGTACTCAAAGTGGGATTCGAACCCATGGAGAGATGGAAAAGGTATTTCTGTTTGATATACATGCTATGACATGTTGTTTGGTATGGGTGATAAGGGTTATTTGACTTTGATCTCCTAAAGTGTGTGCTATCAAGACCTATGAGTCTAAATGTGTTGTGCTATCAAGACCTATGAGTCTAAACGTGGTTATGTCACCCAGACCTAAGAGTCTGAGGGATATTGTATGGGTGCAAGTGTGATGAAGGTACCCGGACCATTGAGTCCGAGGTTACCATGTGAATATGATATTTTATGTATAAGGTGGATATGTTGCCCGGACCATTAAGTCCGAGGTTGGATGTGAAAGATGGTTGGTAATGGAAGTTTGTGGCTATAAGTAATTCCCGTATTCTAATCCAATGATGGAGGAAATGTGAACTTCGAGGACGAAGTTCTTTTAAGGGGGGTAGATTGAAATACCCCAAACCTTGGTATGTTTGTAAAAACTATGGTATTAAAGGCTAAAAAGTGCCTAGGAACATGGACATTTAAACCATATAAAAAAATAAAGCACTAAGACACAGTTTGAGCAAAAACATGCTCTAAGGTTGGAGTGAACTTGGTTAGGACCCAAAGAGTCTACCAAGACTTGATAATGTTTAATTATGACTTTATAAGGCTAATTAAGTCCTTAGGAAACTTTGGTAGACAATGAAACCAAACAAAACACAAATAAATACCTTAAGGTCAATAAGAGCAAAAATGTGCTCTAAGCTTGGGATAAATGTGTATAAGACCTAATGGTCATACCTATGCCTTAATATGTTAATGAACATATTAAATCAATTACCAAAGAAAACCAAGCTTGAAAACAAGTTAAAACACAAAATGTGCTTTAAGAAGTCTTAAAGCACGTTTTTGAAAAATTGTCTTGTAAATGAGTTTTGAATGGCTAAATGTCCATCATTACTCTTTAATTAACATGTGTACTATATAGTATCACATTTGGGTGGCTATATCAATGGGAAATCAAAAATTTCACTTCTATGTGCCTTGTTATTGGTGAATAGTGATTTTTATAACTAGTTTGTAACATATAATGTTATAAGTGATTAAGTTGGTCAACAAAGACCAAAACACCCTCCTAGTCATATGGGGGCCGGTTTTATGTGGTGACTCACCACCATGAGCTAGTAAAAAAAGAAAGAAGGAAAAGTAAGTAAAAGTAGAAGTTACCTTTAAATGTAAATATCTTCAAAAGCAATTCCAATCTTCATTCTTTCTTTCCCCTCACACCCACGTAGCCTTCTTCATCTTCTCCCAAGCTCCATCGGTTTGCTACAGCAAACCATGCCATTCTCCATCTTCTTCACTTGTATCTTCTAGCTCCCTTGACCAAATCAAATTCCAAGACCATATTTGTCTTAGTTAGGTCAAGCTCTACACTTCCTCTTTAAATCTCAAGAACTCAATTTGGTGCCATGAAGATTCACCATTGAAGGAGCTTGAGCCATCTTTTCACATATTCTTGTTCTCCTTTGCTTCAAGGTAAGGAAACTCAAAGAAAAATGACATTTCCTTCATGTTTTGTCATGACCGAAAATGCACCTTGTAATGGTGTCTTCTCTTGTCTTGTTTTAGCTCATTTGAATCTTCCAAGGGCTAGGAGGAGTCCTCTCTTGATATATATTCAAGCTCTTTCCATTCCAAGGTAAAACAATCATGTTAATACCTTAAGATAATATATGTAACTAGGGTTTACAATGAGATAAAGCTTAAAGCTTATATACTCATTTCAATGTTGGTATATTGTTTAGTTGTTGGCAAGGAACCAAATGCCCTACCGGTTCTACAAGGAAACAAGAAAGAAATTTGTGAGGAAAAGAGGTAAAAAACCTATCTTGATGTGGTTTAATGCCTTAGGAGGAATAAACTTATAATGCTTGTTAAAATACCTAAGGAGCCAATGGTGAATGAGCTAGTAAAATGCTCTCAAGGGGTTTATTAAAGGCATATGAATTGTTGGATGTATTTGCAGGTCAAAGGCATTATTATGTGGGAAATTCAGTGTTTAAGGATTATGCAATTTAAGGGCCTAAGAGCCATGCTATTTAAGGGCCTAAGTGCCAAGCAATTTAAGTTATGCACTATATTGTGATGTAGTGCTTAATGTGTGAAGTTTGTGTATAAAATGTGTTTGATGGATTTTAGGTGTTCTTGGATGAATTAAGGTAAAAACCTAAGTGTTTGGATGTGGGTATATACTAGAGAAGCTATGGCCAAATTTGGGAAATGTGTAAGAAGTTGTTTAAGGTTTAGGTAATGTTGATGTTCAAGGAACAAGTGATGTTTAGGTATGATGTAAAAAGGAGATTTAGTTAGTAAGAAAATGATGCTTAAGAGATGATGTTAAGATGAGGAGAAAGTGTTTTGGGATAGTAGTTATGATAGGTGAAATGCCACCTAGAAATTATAAGGAGAAAACATTGTAAGTGTTAGGAACTTTGTGGAGATATAAGTAAAGGTTTAAGGAATTAGGAAACATAGTTTTGTGAGTGCTTAAGATATCTTGAGGGTGTGTTTGAAGTGCCAAATGATGTTAGAACACATTAAGAGGTCTTAGGAGAAGTTTTGGTGAAGATTTGACAAAGTTTGGGTAAATTTAGGAGGCGACCGACCCAGGGGCCGACCCAGTTTGTGGGTCGGTCGAGCCTCTGTAAAATGTTAGGGAAGTGTTCGGTAATGGACCGACCCAGAAGGTTGGGTCGGACATGGGTCGGTCGGTCAAGTTCAAAGGAGGGAAAATGTTCGCACATGGACCGACCCAGAATGGTGGGTCGGACGTGGGTCGGACGGGCATGTTATAAGGAAGTAAAAGGGGTCTGTAATGGACCGACCCAGATGTGGGTCGGTCGGTGGGTCGGTCGGACCAAAAACATGGTTTAAGGTTATGAAATGATATGAGATGATGGGGATTGGTAGGTAATGATGTTATAAGGATGTTAAGGACATGTTAGGTGAGTTTTAATGACAATAAAGTGGGCTAAAGGTTGTATTAAGATGCGAGAGTAAAACGTGTTAAAAATGTAAAGTTATTTAACCAAGTAAACGGGGAAAGTTATAAGCATTAGACTTTAAAACAAACATGTTACCCCAATGTTAATAAAAGAACATGTGATGTCAACAGTTGTTCGAGAATTGCTCGAGGAACATAAGTGGACGTGGTAAAGTGGACTCCGGTGACAGGTATGGTTTTCTTGCAACCTGTGTCCTAACGGATTACACCGGCTTGTATGCCAATATGTTTTCTTGAGTGTTTGCCACCTTGTAAGATTAAATCATGTAATGAGTTTATAGTAATTCATTTATGTGGCGAATTTGGTATCCGATGCCGTTTAACCCCAAATATGTGTTAAACCTTAGCTAACTAAAACTAGGAACACATGAGTGATCGGTATTCGGAGTTGACGGCCCAAACCTTGGGAACGTGCTAACCACGGCTATGTGTGAGTTAGTCGGATATTGTTGTTGTATGCAAGTGTGTGAACCTCCCTTGTGTGCTTAACTCGGTCATGATACCGTATGGTTGTGGATGTGGTAGGCTCCATAATGGATCTCTAACCACTTAATATTTGATGTATGTATACTAATGGGGGGTGAGGAGTCCGGTCTGTTCCGGCCACGCGTGTGAGGATGGGGGTTCGTGCCATTATAGGTTCGACCCTCTGTGTATGTTAAGGTTGTCTTCCCATTGGGTTTCCAACTTTCCCCTTTAGCTTAACCAAAGCTATATTACTGACTCACGTCGGGCCACGGGGGCATACTAATGGTTATGTTATTATGGTGTGCTTGGGATTACTATATCCGACACACCTTGGGTATAAGTTAACCGTTCTATATAACCGGACGGTAACGAGGATGGTAACGAGCTTAACATGGGATTGGTAAAAATCCCTAGGCTCACATGGTATACTAAGTATGGTGTTGTGATGTAATGTTATGGTGCTATGCAAATTCCCTTGCTATGCTTTGGTATAAATATTATATTGGATGTTTTAAATGAATGCAATGTGGTCATGTGTACATGGAAGCAAGAAAGGTTTGCTATGTTTTGTTATGTGAGAAAAGAGTTATGATGTATGATATGGAATGTGTGGATCATGGAAATGAATCCCAGTTGTGACAAGAGGCGTTTAAGGATAACCCGATTGATGGGTACACGTCGTTCGTTAAGGAAGTAGCTCCGTTTAGAGGAGAGCCACTCTAGGGTTTAAGGAATCATTGGATGGTTGGTTAAGTGTGGATGTTATGGTTATAGGTTGAGCCCATTGAGGCGAAATATTGTGTGTATGTTTATGGTTTGTATGCATGATTTAAATATAATCAACTGCATGCTAAGACGACAATTAGTCGTGCGTGGCCCGGTAGCATGCGGGCTGCGGGATTACCATACCAGCAAAGGTGCTGAGCCCCTTGGGGCCACCCCTTTCTCTTCTTTTCCTATTTCAGGTACAGAAGTGCTGGAAGCCGTTCGAGGTAGGAGGACGGGTAGTCGTTGTACATGGGTAAACTTTTAAGTGTATGTATACAGTAGGTGTAGTAAGACCGAAATTGTTATCGGCAGCAGTTTGTAAATACTCGGTACAGTGGGAATGTATGTATATAATAAATGTTGAATTGGAATGAGGAATGTATTGTGTAGTTGCTCGGGAATCTAGTCCATCAGACCGATATAATTGTGTATGTATTGTATTAGCCTTGTTAGCCACGTGGGTGGTTAACGGCGTGTAACACCATTGGAATAAGTAATGTGATGAGTTGAATTTCCGCTGCAGTTTGTTGTTATGTGGTTGTTGTTGGATGGGGTGTTACAATATACATTGTTCGGTATGATGGACTAGATTCCCAAGCAACTACACATTACTATCCCTTTCTATTAACAACAACCAAATATACATATACATTCCAACTGTACCGAGTATTTAAAACTAATGCCGACAACAATTTCGGTCTTACTACACCTACAATACATACTCAATTTGAATGGCTACCCATGTACAAACAACTACCCGTCCTACTCTTGAACGGCTTCAGCTCCTTGTACCTGAAATAGAAAAGGAAAGAAAGGGTGGCCCCCCAGGGGCTCAGCACCTTTGCTGGTATGGTAATCATGCACCCGCATGCTACCGGGCCACGCACAACTAATTGTCGTCTAAACATGCGGTTGATTATATTCAAATCATGCATGAAAACTATAAACATATAACACATTGCATACCCACAACAACGAGGTTCAACAAGTCAATCAACACTTCTATACTTGATAAATCGCTCATTGTGTTCTTTAACCCTAGAGGGTTTCTCCTCTAATGGAGATTTCCTTGATAGACGACACACCACTAGTCGGGTTATACTCAAATTCGTCTTATAATAACCGGATTCATATCCATGATCCGCATACTCCACATAACAACTCATTTCACGTTTCAACGTACATACAACATAACATCGCAATAAGAATTGCAGTACAACAATAACACATAACATAACGGGAACGGTTCTCTTTAGGAACCGACCCAAACATAGTTAGTTCACTTGTAGAGCCTAGAGAATGCTGCCAAACTCATGATAAGCTCGTTACATAACTCGTTACCGTCCTGTTAGATGAACGGATAACTTAATCCCAAGGTGCGTCGGATATAGTAATCCAAGCACACCGAACAAACATAGTATGCCCCTGTGGCCCGACGTGAGTCAGTAAAATAGCCTTGGTTAAGCTAAAGGGAAGGTTGGAAACCAAAAAGGAAAACAACCATAACATACAGAGAGGATCGAACCTGATATGACAACGACCCCCATACTCACACGCGTGGCCGGAACGACCGGACTCCTCACTCCCCGGTTAGCACTTGTTAGGAGTCCCATTATTGGACTTAGTACATTAATTCACAAATAGGTGGTTAGGTCTAGTTAGACACACACAAGGGTTGTGAACATACTTACACACACAAACAACATACAACTAACTCACGCATAGCCGTGGTTAGAACGTTCCCATGGTTTGGGTCGTTAGATCCGAATACCGATCTATTATGTAATCCTAGAGTCGGTTAGTTAAGTTTAGCACATATTTAAAGCTAAACGGTATCGGAACTACGCACGCCACATAATTAAACAACTGTAAACTCATTACATGTTTTTATCTTAAAAGGTGGCAAACATACAGAAAAACACATTGGCATACAAGCCGGTGTAATCCGGTAGGACACCGGTTGCAAGAAAACCATACCTTTCACCACGGTCCACTATATTGTGTCCTCCTATATTCCTCGAACAATCCTTGAACAACTGGTAACATTACAATTATTTTCATTAACATTGGGGTAATATGCTGTTTAACGTCTAATGAGCCCATAGTTAACCCCGTCATCCCGTTATACTTAATTTTACTCTTGTGATCTTAAGTTCACAACTCTCACATCAAACCTAACACTTGTTTACACATTTTAAGGCCTTTACATGTCACCAAACAAGGCCTAAACATCATCTAAAACCATTACCATTCAATCCCCCATCATTAGAAGCCTTAAACAATTTTTTTCTTTCTCTCTGGTCTGTCCCAGGGGTGGTGAAATACCCCTAAATTAATTTAAATTAATTTAGGGGATTTCTTTTGTTAAACCTTAATTAATATATTTAATATTAAAGTATTATATGGAATTATGAATATTAATATTATGTGGAATTATGGAAATTAATTTAGGGGATTTCTTCTATTTAACCCTAAAGAATACTATTAAGTATTAAATTATTATATATTATTATATAGTATTATGAATTTAACAATAAGATTTATAAGTCAATCAATCTTGGGAAAATTTCTAAACACTCCAAGTATATTATAAAGATTTTAGAAAGAGTTGGAACATTGTTTGAAACATAAAAGTCAAAATAAAATTATAGAAACCTTAAAGCTTATTAAGCCTTGCTAGGGTTGACTTTTTGAGAATGGTCAAACTAGCTCATGAAACCTATATCAATAAAAAGATTATGGAAAACCATGAAGATTGATAAAAAGAACGTCAAAAACAGATCATCCTAGCCAAAGTTATGATAAAATGAAGTTTAGAGGCAAAATTTTGAAAAGATGCTGATGTGGCAAGTCTGCTGACTCACCCGTGTGCCTCGGGATACGCGCCCAACACTTAGCCATTTTTATCTCCACGATTTTCGCAACTGATTTCGCCCTAACTTGTGACATCCATATCTCTCTCATCGTTTGGAATTTTTGAGTGCCGTCTTTTGCATTCTCTCTCCTACGAATGCTCTTTCCAACCATAACTCATACACAAACCAATTCATTATACATCAGCTGGAAAATCGTTCCAAAGTAGCCTACCCTCAAAACCGTAACCAGTTTTCCAGAAAAAAACAGTTGAGCAGGTAAACTTCGTCTCGCCATAACTTCTTCGTTTCTCAGCCAAAATTCGTGTTCTTTAGCTTGTTTTGAAGATCTCTAATTCCTCTCAACTTTTCTTTTTACACCAAAGGCTGATTCTCAATAGGGTGAAAGATAAAGGCATCGAAAGTTGCTTCCCCGAGTTCTGGAAACCCAGAAATCTGGAAATTTCAGTTGAACAGGTAAACTTCGTCCTATCATATCTTCTTCATCCGTGGGCGAAAATTCTTGTTCTATAGCTCATTGTAAAGATCTCTGATTCCTCTACAATTCGTATGAAGAAACCTCAAGCCAGTTCTCGATCGTTTGGGAGATAGAAGCGTCTAAAGTGCCTACCTGAAGAGCACAAAAAATACTAATTTTTCCAGAAAATGAGTTTGAATTGTCTTGCCGGCGCATCTCCGGTACGATTCCGACCAAATTCCACCATCTATGATGTTCGTTTTTGCATTCCCGTTCATTCCCCTCTATCAATTTAACCAATTACGCAATACATTGAGAGAATTTGTAGAAATTCAAATCGGAAACGACAAGAACCCTAACCCGTTGCCCAGAATCGTATTCGCTGTATACTGCATGATAGCTTGTATAATTGGTACCATTAGAATGGAAATTGAATTTCTAATCCAATGAAACAAAAATCAGTCGATTTGGTTCTGTGAGTTGAGAGATATCAAGGAAAACGTACTTGGGTTTCGTTTTGTGTTTGCTGATGAACTCAAGTAGCAGTAGCCGTCCGATCGTAGGGTATAGAAATGGACGGCCGAGATTAGAACAGGGAAGTTTAAGTTGGTTATGAATTATAATATTTCCAGAATTAAACCCTAACTCGTGGAATTAATTTAAATACCTTCCCGAATGTATTTTGACTTGAAATTTTAACCATAGATTCATTATAAAATCTAGTTTATTTTGATGTAAATTAATATGGTTTTGGAGTTTTTAAACGTAAGTTATGATTTTTACAAGTTACGGGTATTAAGGAATTATTTGGATAAATTAAAAGGATATTTTTATGAAATAAAATTTTATAATATGTCTAAAATATTATAGTTACTATATATTAAATTTGGGAATTTTGGACAAGGGTAAATGGGTCTAAAAATTGTGTTTATGAAATTTTCATAAGATTATCTTATAATATATGGTTTTTAATGTAACAAAAATTAAAGTATAGTTTATTAATAAACTTTATAGGGTGGGATAATATGATAAGACTAAATTAACATTTAATAACAGAATTTTAATAAATATTTGTGGGTATAAAATTTTAAGTGTAGTAGAAATTATATATATATGTATACATAATATAAAAGAAATAAGATAGTAACTTAGGTTAAATCAAGGGATTAAATTAATCTACATTGATATTAATTATATAAAATTTAGGTTAATATACTTAATTAAAACTAAGGAAAATACTTTATTTTATAACCATATTTTGGTGTAGATATGTGTAGCAGTTAATATAAATAATTAAATGCAATAAAACTACATAAAGAATGTCTTGAATAAATTCTAGTTTATATATGTATAAATAAATAAAAGAAATAAAATACCTTATAGAAAATAGAATATGAAGGAATTAATAAGTTAAATTAAACCTATACATAATACTATTAAAAGAATATTATATGAGGTAGTATTGGATTGTGGTTATGAAATTAAGCTTAAAAAAGTTATCTTGAATTTCTAAGATCTATATAAACCATATTAAAATACATGTGTAATATTATTTGTCAAAGACCAGAATGTAAATCTATTTGGTTAAGTAATTAATAAGTTAGGACTTAGGATTTATTTGTAATTAGATTTTGCACAAATAGAGCTTACTATATAATAAATAAATAAATGAAATACTTTTACATCTAAATGTGAAGTGGATTAGTAAGTCTAGATTTTAATTTAATAACATTTATAGTTTTGAACCATAACCTAATGTTTTAAGATAAAATCATTAAAAGGATTATGATATAAACTATGATTAGGAAATTAATCTAAATAATAATCCTTAAGTTTCTTAAAAACTAGATGAGCCATGTAAAATACATTTATTACCAATATTCAAATGGGAGATTATAATTAAGTGATATGTATTTAGTAGTAGAACTTGTAAAGAGATGTAAATGGAAATTAGATATTTAAAACTTTTGAACCTTAATCGGATGGAACTAAGTACATAAGATATTATATTGATCTACTTTGCGACACTAGAAATATTAATATGTTGTTTGAATATAAAATACGAGAACTTTTCAGAATAGATTATCTTATTAAATAATTGTCAATTTCACTTATGAATGAGGATTTAATTCTTAGATAAATTTTACCTTATGTTAAGATATAATGCTTATCCTAAAACATAATAAAGGAAATTAATTTATTAAGTTATCCCTTTGAAACCTTAGGTTTTGTAAGCAATTTAAAATGTATTTATGACTTAAGTTTATCGAAGTTAGTAAAAGGATTATACATAGTCTATGGAGGGAAGGTGTGTAAAATAAAACATTTAGGAAATTAAATGTAAGTAAGGATACATAAAAGGTTATCTTAAACACCTTATTACGTAGGTGATAAAAAACGAATAATATATCTTGGGAATACTACATGTAAGAGTTTGTTACGTCTAAGTTAGTTATAATATAGTTATTTCAATATGAGAAGTAATTCAACATCTTATGTCAAGATTATTAGATGGTTATAATAAAAAGTCATTCTGAACTAGGGATATGATAATTGAGTTTGGTGGCTCAATTAAGTTATACTAAAATGTATATACAACACTATGATTTCTATATACAAGATGTAGATCTTAATTAAGTTAAGGGGAAACTTAATCATAATGGATTATTTAGTAATATTGATAAAAACATATCAGTACATTGTAAGTAACAATATAATATTCTAAGATAAACCTATCATAGGTCATAATACGATGTTTATTCTAAATTAGAATAAAAGTATTGAGCTTAAGAATTGTTATTGGAATTCTAAGATTGATTGAATAACAATAATGCACTTATGTTATAAAGGTCTTAAATGGGAGATTATGGTTAAGTATGGGTAAAGTGGATAAGAGTGGAACAACTAACAAGTGTTAATAAAATACATTCCTTGGTCTTACAACCTTGAGTTATACAACATTCTAAGACAAGTCAAAGGTTATACATAGCATTTAAGTGAGGGCTTAAAAGACAATTGAGACTTAGAAATAAGAGTGAGGAGTTATTTAAGCTTAACCTAGGTTACAAGTGATTGGTGATAGACTACCTTTAATATCTTCAGAGTACTGTTGATTGTTTGCGCAAGTTGACTAGAACTGTACAGCGTTACCCAGGTACGATTTCTCGTACTCTTATGCTTTGCTAACAAGACTTAAAGGATGTTTTTGCAAACACTAATTGTGCTAAGTGGAATTTCTAAAAAGGAATTGGTTGTGTGACTAACTCAGCTTGTGTGACTAACTGAGCCTTGAAAGTGAAACTTACATGGGTATTGGTTCCTTCTATTTGGTTGTTCCACTAGACAATGACTGCTTAGGGTTTACGCTTCTGCACTCTGTAGGACTGAGTGTTTTGGTATTGCTCTGGGTAGTTAGTGATCTAGAGGAATTTGGAAAAGGTCAATTTTGGTAAATTCTTCTTTTGACTGGATATCGTTCATCCATGAGCTGGTTCTTGAGGTTTCGACGTGCGCGCGTCTTCAATGGTAACAGTGAGGGGCTGTATATCCCCTGTCCCAAAGGGACGTAGTAGACAGTGAGGGGTTGTATATCCTCTGTCCTAAAAGGACATATTGGCGGCGGGGCCATCTCTCCCAGTTGAATTTATTCCACTCTTAAGAATTTTGTTGGGAATAGCTTCTGAAATGGTGGGGACATAAACTATCTACCACGGGTTTTGGGTATTCATATCATTCCTAGTCCTTTGTGACTACCTGAGTCTTTCTCTTCTTAACCAGAATTGGTTCTAACATCAATAACGGATGCTTACTAACTATATGGTGTGACTTCTTAAGTGGTTGACTTGGTTTATAAGTTCTTTGTCTCTATCCTTACCTTGTTCGCTTTTCTCTATGATTGATTGTTTTGAAGTGCCTCCTTTCCCTATTTTACTTTCAAGAGTTTGATTTCAAGTTACTGTTTATTTTGAAGAGTTATGTTTTATAAGTTTGTTTTTGGAGAATTGTACCAGTTCCATTCCACGGGACTGATTCACCCCTCCCGGGTGGGCTGCTTGGTTTTATCTTGCAGGTACGAGTTGTTTATACAGGTGGCCACGAAGAGTATGAGTGATTGGGATGGGAATTAGGATTTATGGAGAGTTGTTGTATTTTGCTATTAATGTAGTCATGTTATGTTTTCTCGAGTTCAGACTGCAACATTTGTGAGTAGTAATTGGTGAAGTTATGTACCGGGTGTTTGGGGCCTGTAACACCCCTACCGGTAATCTCACCATTACTCTTAACCCGTCTCCATTATCAATACACCAGCAGCGGAAATTCTAATACAACCGGGGGTGAAACAATGCCGTTAGCCACTCACGTGACTAAGAAGGCTAATTCCAAACAACAATACAACACACTATCGGTCTGATGGGTCTTTACCGAGTACACTATACCAACGATGCTTCCTTTACTTAAACAATTCTCAAGTCTATACAACCTTTAACACCACAATATACAATACAATAACCATTCAATACTATACCGAGTATCTACAATTCCCAAGTTTATCAATGACCCTTCGGTCTTACAAACCCACAATACATAAATACAATTCCCTTAGAAACTACCCATATCAATAACAACCCCGTCCTACTCTCGAATGGTGTCTGGCTTAGCTGACGACTCTTACAGTGTTCATATTCACTTCGGGTACCTGCACACTAAAAACGTTCCCCCTAGGGGGTCAGCTTACGCTGAATATGACTTCCGCATACCCCGCGTACTAGCGAGGGTACGCCGACTATTTGGTCAAGAGCATGCGGTTCATTTTAATTCAAACATCATGCATTACGACAATACGTCATACATGTACATTCACACAACACTCCACATTCAATCCAGGAATACAATCCACACAGATATCACGTCCAGCTCGTTAAATTCATTTACCTTATTCTTAAACCTTGAGAGACCATATCTCAAGTGAGTTTCATTCTCGTCATTTACCAACCTTCCACCCCTACGAGGTAGTTTACTTAACTCCTAGATCATTAGACACCCTCAGTCCCGATCTAGTTTCTTAATTATTCTACTCTTGAATAATTTTAAGTTAAGCCTCAAAGGCCTCCGGGCAGAGACATATATAGGTCTCACCACCGGGCTTTTATAATCTCAATACAGGATTAGAAACATTCTCTCATGTTCCCTCTTCCTATCTCATAATACCCAGCTTACCTCTTTAAACGGGTAAGCTCTGCCGGTCTTACTCCAGTCGGGCACCCCTATGTGGCACACGGCCCGGTAACAAGGGAGTTCGACCATGGATTCGGAAACATACGCTCTGTTGCTTCCTCTTCCTTGCACGCGTGACTCACAATCCCCCTAACCCAGCTCTCGGTTAGTAACAATAGGTACTCATATATAAATACATATATAAACATTAGTCAGCCGCATCTTTCTCGATGCTATCATACAACTTAGGAGATTTTCCCATCTCGTTGTATCTGCCGATTTAAGGGTCGCCCCTACACCTCATTACTTAGGAACTATGTTCGTTTTCTAACATTGAGTCACATCCTTGCATAGGAGGTCGACTATTGAAATTAAGGACGTTCACTAGCCTCGTGTGTCGCTTGTTCTCATTTTGAGTCAATTCTTAAGTTTGGTTTATCGTGTCCGTTGATTGATGGTTTTCGTGTGTTATCTCGTCTTGGTTCGATAGCTTAGTGGGTCTCCATGTTTTCGTTGATTCACAACCGGACTCCTTCTACGAGTCACTACTCAAACAAGACTCACTATGAGTAGCACTACAATACACATTCAACATTCAACAATTCATTCATATTCACATTCATGAATTATACAAACTTCTTTGCAAATTACAAACCAATCAAGCAACAATACTACACAAGCACCATCAAGTGCAAACAATCCGATTCGTGCATTTATCTTGTTAGGTGATCACACAATCAAACAAGCACACAAATCGGGGTAACCAAGTTAGGATATAGAGCATGAGGAAATCATACCTTACACCATGGTTTTACTTTACCGGGTCGCCTTATGTCCCTTGGTTCACATTTGTTCCTCAATCTTACTCTTGATTCACTGATAACATTTTAGACATCTCCATTAATTTAAAACACCACGGTATGTAGACTAGTACTCCCGTAATTAACCCCGTTAACCCATTATTCTTTGGTTCACTTAAGTGTTCTTAAACTCACAACTCTTCAATCACTCCTCAAACTTGTTTACACTTCTTAGGGCCATTAAAAGTCACCAAACAACTCTTAAACATCACCTAAAACCAATACCATTCAATTCCCCATCATTAGCCACCTTTAAAACACATTCTGGTACAATTTTAGCATGGTCTGGGTTTGTGTCCGGGTCTACAAACCCGGACCAACCTCTGAAGCGCATTTCTGCCTATTTTTCTATGTGGTCCGGGTATGTGTCCGGGTCTACAAACCCGGACCACCCCCTGTAATGAGTTTCTGCCCTGTTTTTGCTATGGTCCGGGTTTGCGTACTGATTTGCAAACCCGGACCACCTCTGGAACTATCAAAATTTACAGTTTTCCACCAGTTTTCAACCCCTAATTCACCCCTAATCATTTCCTAACCTTTCCACATGTTTCCTACATGTTTAAATACCATAAAACATGCTCTAAAACCTCTTCAAAACATTAGTTAAATTCACTACCCAATTCTTGCTCAATTTCCACAATTTTTCTTCCTTACTGTAACAGGTTGCTCACTTGTGCATTTCTAAATTCCTTCTTGCTTGTTTCAACCTCTTACCAACCTCACCAAATGCACCCATGATCATTCCAATTCATTCCTACACATATACCATTCTAAAACCCAAGTACACCTCTTGTTTCCAAAGTCTTGCACTCTAACTCATTCCTAGAATTTCTAAGGTTCTCTTAGCCATGTTGCTACAGATTTTACACTCTTCCCCCTAGTTCTCTAAATACCATTTCAAGGCTATCAATCCTCTCCTCTCAACATTACAAACCCTAGGTTCTCCCATCACATTAAGTCATCTTACAACACTTGTTTTTCTACTAAAATTTCGCCATAACCTCCCCATAAACCTTACATGTCCCAAATCGTAAACTCTCACCAATTTCATTCCTAATCTAGCCACACCCACAAGGGGTCCTACCAGCACACAACTCCATTCAAAATCCACCAAACAACAATATAAACACAATTCCCAAATCACTTGGCTCCAAGGCCCTTAATTCAAATCAACATTTCACAAAATCCTACTAACCACAATCAAGCACATTATTGCTCCAGATTTTATTTCATCTTTTATCTTTCCCAAACCCAATTCTAAAACCATTGATAAAGTCATTAAGGTAGTTTCTTACCTTAAATTCTCATGAGCTCTTTTAATTCTCCTCTTGCTCCTCCTCTTCTCAATTTCGGTCAAGTGGGAATGGAGTTGCCCAACTCCATCCCAACATTCAAGAAACATAAAAATATACTCAATTAATCACCTAAACCCTTAGGAAACTTTAATTCAATGAAAGGGCTTAAAGCACATAGTTAGGGTTTTACCTTTTGGAGTGTTCAAGAGGGGTTTTCACCCATGAATCAAATGGAGAGTCCCACCACCATTGGAGGGTTGAAATGAAGCTCAAAAACAAGAGGAGAATAGGGTAAGAGGAGAGCAAAAATCGGCTAAGGTAGGAAGGTGAAGAAAAGTGAGCTTTTCTTGAATATTTTTACCTTAGGAGAGATAGAGAGGACTCCAAGCTACAAGATGATGTGCTTTTCTCTTCCAATGGTCAAAACCCATGGGGGTCAACTTCATCCTTTTGGAATTTTAAAAAGAGAAAGTGTAGAGGATGATGAGAGGAAGAAGAATATGTAATTTATTTTGAATTTGGAGCTTCAACGGAGCTTGTACAAGGGAGGCAAGTGGAGAAGCCATGGCTGTTTGGTGAAGCTCAAAATCGCCAGTAGGAAGGGGAGGAAGAAGAGGGCTCACGATGGGAAAGGAAAAAATAAGAGAGAGAGGAGGGAAATGAGAGGAGAGAGGTATTTTTTTTTGCTTTTGTACTTTTCCTTCCTTTCTTTCTTTTTCTTTCTTTCTTTATTAACTTAGTGTGTGTGAGAGAGAGAGCTGGCTCCCTTTTAAAACCGGCCCCATATAAGTGAACCAGTTGGAGCGTTTTTCGTCTTTTACTGAAAACGCTCGTTATTTTATCCGGGTTTAGCACTATTCACTAACCGGGCCCGTTTTCCGGAATTTTCTCGTTTCTTTAATTTTAATGGCTCTTAAGCTTCCATTAATGTTTATTTATGTTATTTGATGAACTATAATTTTTACGGGTTCGTTTGACCCTTAAAGTCACGTTTTCGGATTTTCTCGAAAAACGTGCGCTAAAGCTTTATTAGCGTTTTTAATTCGTTTTATGGGTCCGTTTTCTTTGGCAATTATTCCCATATATTTAGGCATTATTAGCCTTTTAAATTAATTAAATACCCTTTTAAGGTTGTATTTATCCTAGGGTCACTAACGCTCAATTTAGCGTTTTTCGCTTTTTAAGCGTTTTCTTGTTTCTTTTGGATTTGTTCTTTTTACCAAAATTCATTAGGCACTAATAAGCCCTTAATATCATATTAGAGTAATTTAATCACCCTAATTAAGTTTGGGGTATTTCAATCTACCCCCCTTAAAGAACTTTGCCCACAAAGTTGGTGAGTCTACGATTGTTAATCATTTAGACATATCGTGTGCCGAGGTTATTATCTCTATAACCCTACAGGCTCAAAGTCATTCCAGCCAGTGTATACATACCGGTACACACCAAATCAGTTAACAAGCAATTTAACAACCGTGGGTGCCTACCAACACCACACAACATACATCCCAGTACCATGCCACGTGCGTACACATCAATACGTCACAAAACAATTTACCCCGTGCACATACCAGTGCAACACAAAACAATTGTCAGCCATGCACATACCGGTGCAACACCGAATAACTACCCTAGTGCAATTAAACCGTGTGTACATGCCAGTACAACACAAGCATACAAAATACAATTCCATACTAAACCCAATCCATGCTTACTGCATTTATCCTAGCAGGATTACTTATGACCACTTATAGGGAGCCTCAAGAATCATTCAACCCCGATGTGATCAGCATCGGTGATGAACCATCTCTCCGCCCCAATTTGTGCTCCATCTCCCTTGATCACTAGTAAATCAAGTTCGACTTCGCACTTCCATTTCAAACAATCAGGTATTTCAATCATTTACCATTTTCTATCTTCTTAATCATTCTAGTCATAAAAGCAAAGCAAGCATCTCCAAACGATGGAACTCGTCCATCAACCATCCTCCATTGCTCCAAATACTTACTTTAGAAATTCATGCGTGCTGTAACTTCATTCGGTTTTATATCCTCCATTCATTCCCAAATAAAATCTATCAATTCACCTAGGGGGCTCAATTCCCACTAGATTCCACATCGGTTTCATACCGATTTGTACTCATCAATTTTCCTCAAACATACATATATCTTCACACCAGTTTCATACCGGCTCATATCTCATACTATCCCCAATCATTTACAAGAAAATACAATCAACTCAAGTCACCTAGGGGACTCGATTCCCACTAGGTTCAACATCGGTTTCGTCTCCCAAATATACTCATCCATACCATGTCTAATCCCAAATCGAATAGTATGTCTAATCTCGAATAGGCATATACCACCGGGGTTCTCATTCCCCATGGAGTTTCTCTACTCCATTCACCTCAAATTTCTCACAATCGATACTCCTTTCACTTCAAATTTCACAAATAATCATAGTTTTCCCAATGAGTGAGTACAAATGTTTAAGTAACATAAGTACCCCTCATCAAAACAATTTCTCTTGCGCTATGCGCATAATAGTTCTACGCCCTTATCACGTGAAACATACACTTCGCAATTTTCGCTCTACCCTCCTTAAAAGGGATTACGCCCACGTAATCTACCATATGTCAACATTGGACATAGGTTTACGGCGTTTAGCCGTCACGGAGTAATTCAACTTCCAAGCGATCTATTACACAATGTTTCTGGTCAAAGGGTCTTAACCAATTTACTGGTTTAGTCCCTGCACCAAGAATTTCCATCGGAGTTTATTTAACTCTTAACCGGGTTCGGTTCTAGCCTTAGAGGCTTCGAGGCATTGACAATTATCCATTCATTCACTAGGTGTATTAAACCTTTAGAATTTGGGCCCACTAGCTTCTGCTACGCGACCCTGATAACCTAGGGTTTACTTACCCTTCTCGTTATCCTTAATGTGTTATACACTGTCCTTTTATCCCTTTTTATCTTGGGAATAAGGTTTATTAATCAAGCGTGGTATCTCTTACCGTACGTGAATTCAATGAGTTACAGGTTTCTTATCCAGTTCTCGGAATCAATGTACATACTATTGTGTATTTGAGTGATTATTCACTTGGTTCTCCCGACTTATTGTCGGTTGAGGTTGAGCCACTGCTTAATTGTAGTGCTTCCTCCATTACTAGTGGATTCTGAACTATGCTCACTAAACTGGTTTTGTACCAGTGTTCTTTACTCGTACGACCTTGCATTTTCCATGCGTCGGTCCTGTGCCTCATCAGTCTCCTTTCTACTCTTACTACAATTGTCACCTTCCCAATTTTCTAGCTATCCCACTCGATCATTACTGCACAAGTGCAATACCAAAACACTCAGTCCTACAGAGTGCAGAAGCGTAAACACTTGGCAGTAAATCTCTTATGAGATTAGCAATAGGAATGAATATTGTTTCCTTGTTTCTCGGTCTGTCTACCATCTTTCATCAATCTCTCATGTATGATTTATTCATATGTTCTGGTCGCTTGTTGCGCACCATGTTCGTATTTGTTTACAACTTCGGTTTCCATGGCTTCTGCTCATGTATCTCTACCATTTACACAATGGTTCGCCATTTATTTGGTTGATTATAATTATGATATTCTTTTATATCTTTAAGCTCCTTGAGCGTTATTGATTTTCCACTTCCCTTGCACAAACTGTATTTCTTCTTAACCGATTACTCTTCGGTTCCAACAGTTGCTATAATAGCTTATTTCCACATTGCTTGGCAATACCTGTATGCTCAAGCTTCACTACATTGGTAGTTCTGAAAGGGATATATTTTCAGACTTTTATTGACGGTATCCTCTTCCCTGGGATTTGTATGTTCACCGCTCTTGCGGTACCACCTTAACGAGGGGTATCTTTACTCGTTGGTTATTAACCATCTTCACTGGTGCCGTTCTTGGCAACTCTCCATATAGTTCACAATGGGTTTTGTAACCATTGAATTATGTATTATAATAGTTTCTCGGCATACTAGCCTCGTTGCCTAGAGCTCTGCTCATCTTAGGCTGTTCATAAGCATTGCTTCTCCGTAATCCGTAAATTGGTTTGGAGGTAACACTGGGCTCCATGAGTAGGATCATTGCATCACGCTTTGTCCGTTGGATGCCCTTTAAGTATCTTGGATTGATCGGTATAATTACAAATTTAGGGTATCCCCCGGTAAGTGGGATCCCTTCGGTGTTCTAACCGAGTGTTCGTTATAGCTTGGTGCTCTTATTACGACACTTCGTTCAACTATGTTGACTTTGATACCCTCTGTGGATTGCTGCTGGGTGTTGTTGATTATGCATTTACATCCAGCTAACATTTATGAGAACGTGTAATTTACTCCGCATTGCGGTTCTGGGCTCCAATTGTCCCATTGGGGTTATACATCTCCCGTTCTTAGGGTAGGCCATGTGTGTTTCCCTTAAGGTTTTAACCGGTTTGGTATTTCCCTCAGTGGTGGTCGGTATCCTACGGTACCTTAGATGATCACCCTGGGTATTTATGGTTGTTCTGGGATCCATCCCGTTCATTGAACATTGAGGTGTTCCCGCTAGGCATTTGCCTCACTGTGCTTAGACCGGTATCCACTCCGGCTATTTCATGCTTTTGTTCCAATATCCTTGAGACATCTCCAATGTCTTTAGTCAGTTACTAGTGCTTCTCACACTTCCTAACTCTTAATCGTTCTTCTGGAGTGTATTCTTGTCTCCTTAACTTGTAAGATAATCTGAGTTCCTTCGACTGTTCAAGGTGTCCAACTCTTCCGGTTTGAATTCACTTATGGTCCGTAGAACGGAGCTGACTACTTCTCGTGTTTCGTACACCACATGTATACATACGTGGGGTACCTTATTGGTACGTTACCACTTACCCGACTAACTCATAGAAGGGTCTGTCAGGCCCGCATGCTCCTTCGGAGTGCGTCCCACATCCCGCATTTGGGTATACTCGTAGTGCTCGTCACACGCCTAGGTGAAGTATTCTATCGTCAACTCCTCTTGTATCATTCTATGATACGCACCGTGATTCTCTGGTTTGGTTTTAAATAGAATCTGAGGTTTAAAAGGAAAATTTGTGGTTTGAAAGAAATTTTGGGTTTTGAAATAGAAAACTTGAGTTTAAAGGAAAATCTTCATGGCGTTGCCATGTTTGAAGTCTTAACCAAGTCCAACTTCCTGCTGACTGGTATGTTCGTTAATGTAATGGTCGGGCCGTTAGGCCTTTCCGATGTTTGGTTCCTCAAGTTCTTAGGATTGGCGATCCTATGATTACTTCCATCTCCATGATGGTGCTTAGTAAGTACTTGTTAGTCATTTAACGTCCTCCAACTTGTCTTGTTGTTGCTGCACTTGCCTTGGCAAGTGCGCGGGTACGTCGGTTTTTAGGTTACCTTATACCGGTTGCGGTATCGTTTTCCATCCTTACTTGGTGGTCTTATTGGCTCTTCCATCCATTTCGATCTTAGTGATCACTTCCTGAGTAATCTCTCAGTATTCTTGACAAAGTTGTCGATATTTCGGGGCTTCCTGACCTTTGTGGTACACCGTGTATCTTGTTTCGTTGCCCGTTTCCACACCTTAATGGTGGTTACCGAGGCTTGTCTAACCCTTAGGAGCTACGTCGTAGTCCTGTTGGTGTAAGTTTCATGAATCTCCTCATAGTTATCTGCACTATGTTATTCGGGTGTTACCGCCCTTTTGGCGTTTTAGGTTTGGGGTTAATCCAACCTTGACTAATTCCATAGTTGGTTTGTTTACCGTTGACGATATTGTCATACATTACAGTACGTAGACTCTCTTGTCTCGGTTCTGTTACTCTGCTTTTCTGCTCATTGTGTAGCTATGCTTCCCTTCTTGTTGGCTGCGCATGGTTCTCGCGACTGCAAAGCACGTCGCCCCATGGTGCCGTAAATTTAGTTATCCTATATTTAGGATCTTCAATCTTCCACCGTTCTATACGGTTATCGTCGTTCAAACGGGAACCGTCTTTGGGATTTCCAACCCTTGGAATCTACCGCGACAGGTTCTTTCTATTTACGAAGTTTATTTTACAACTGCCAGATCGGGTTAACCCGAGGTGAGAGGTCATTCCATCTCTCTGGCGTTCTTTTCCCCAACTTATAACAGGGTTGCGGAGGGCGGGACTGGTCATGTAGGTATCCAGATCACACTGGAAGTTCCTATCTAGCGTACCTCACACGCTAACACTCAACCCTTAGGCCTAAGTCTCTAATTCCTAACTCGGTATTTAGACCATCAGAGCGATACTTCGCTCTGATACCACTTTTTGTAACACCCCTACCGATAATCTCACCATTACTCTTAACCCGTCTCCATTATCAATACACCAGCAGCGGAAATTCTAATACAACCGGGGGTGAAACAATGCCGTTAGCCACTCACGTGACTAACAAGGCTAATTCCAAACAACAATACAACACACTATCGGTCTGATGGGTCTTTACCGAGTACACTATACCAACGATGCTTCCTTTACTTAAACAATTCTCAAGTCTATACAACCTTTAACACCACAATATACAATACAATAACCATTCAATACTATACCGAGTATCTACAATTCCCAAGTTTATCAATGACCCTTCGGTCTTACAAACCCACAATACATAAATACAATTCCCTTAGCAACTACCCATATCAATAACAACCCCGTCCTACTCTCGAACGGTGTCCGGCTTAGCTGACAGACTCTTACAGTGTTCATATTCGCTTCGGGTACCTGCACACTAAAAACGTTCCCCCTAGGGGGTCAGCTTACGCTGAATATGACTTCCGCATACCCCGCGTACTAGCGAGGGTACGCCGACTATTTGGTCAAGAGCATGCGGTTCATTTTAATTCAAACATCATGCATTACGACAATACATCATACATGTACATTCACACAACACTCCACATTCAATCCAGGAATACAATCCACACAGATATCACGTCCAGCTCGTTAAATTCATTTACCTTATTCTTAAACCTTGAGAGACCATATCTCAAGTGAGTTTCATTCTCGTCATTTACCAACCTTCCACCCCTACGGGGTAGTTTACTTAACTCCTAGATCATTAGACACCCTTAGTCCCGATCTAGTTTCTTAATTATTCTCTTGAATAATTTTAAGTTAAGCCTCAAAGGCCTCCGGGCAGAGACATATATAGGTCTCACCACCGGGCTTTTATAATCTCAATACAGGATTAGAAACATTCTCTCATGTTCCCTCTTCCTATCTCATAATACCCAGCTTACCTCTTTAAACGGGTAAGCTCTGCCGGTCTTACTCCAGTCGGGCACCCCTATGTGGCACACGGCCCGGTAACAAGGGAGTTCGACCATGGATTCGGAAACATACGCTCTGTTGCTTCCTCTTCCTTGCACGCGTGACTCACAATCCCCCTAACCCAGCTCTCGGGTTAGTAACAATAGGTACTCATATATAAATACATATATAAACATTAGTCAGCCGCATCTTTCTCGATGCTATCATACAACTTAGGAGATTTTCCCATCTCGTTGTATCTGCCGATTTAAGGGTCGCCCCTACACCTCCGTTACTTAGGAACTATGTTTGTTTTCTAACATTGAGTCACATCCTTGCATAGGAGGTCGACTATTGAAATTAAGGACGTTCACTAGCCTCGTGTGTCGCTTGTTCTCATTTTGAGTCAATTCTTAAGTTTGGTTTATCGTGTCCGTTGATTGATGGTTTTCGTGTGTTATCGTCTTGGTTCGATAGCTTAGTGGGTCTCCATGTTTTCGTTGATTCACAACCGGACTCCTTCTACGAGTCACTACTCAAACAAGACTCACTATGAGTAGCACTACAATACACATTCAACATTCAACAATTCATTCATATTCACATTTCATGAATTATACAAACTTCTTTGCAAATTACAAACCAATCAAGCAACAATACTACACAAGCACCATCAAGTGCAAACAATCCGATTCGTGCATTTATCTTGTTAGGTGATCACACAATCAAACAAGCACACAAATCGGGGTAACCAAGTTAGGATACAGAGCATGAGGAAATCATACCTTACACCATGGTTTTACTTTACCGGGTCGCCTTATGTCCCTTGGTTCACATTTGTTCCTCAAATCTTACTCTTGATTCACTGATAACATTTTAGACATCTCCATTAATTTAAAACACCACGGTATGTAGACTAGTACTCCCGTAATTAACCCCGTTAACCCATTATTCTTTGGTTCACTTAAGTGTTCTTAAACTCACAACTCTTCAATCACTCCTCAAACTTGTTTACACTTCTTAGGGCCATTAAAAGTCACCAAACAACTCTTAAACATCACCTAAAACCAATACCATTCAATTCCCCATCATTAGCCACCTTTAAAACACATTCTGGTACAATTTTAGCATGGTCCGGGTTTGTGTCCGGGTCTACAAACCCGGACCAACCTCTGAAGCGCATTTCTGCCTATTTTTCTATGTGGTCCGGGTATGTGTCCGGGTCTACAAACCCGGACCACCCCCTGTAATGAGTTTCTGCCCTGTTTTTGCTATGGTCCGGGTTTGCGTACTGATTTGCAAACCCGGACCACCTCTGGAACTGTCAAAATTTACAGTTTTCCACCAGTTTTCAACCCCTAATTCACCCCTAATCATTTCCTAACCTTTCCACATGTTTCCTACATGTTTAAATACCCTAAAACATGCTCTAAAACCTCTTCAAAACATTAGTTAAATTCACTACCCAATTCTTGCTCAATTTCCACAATTTTTCTTCCTTACTGTAACAGGTTGCTCACTTGTGCATTTCTAAATTCCTTCTTGCTTGTTTCAACCTCTTACCAACCTCACCAAATGCACCCATGATCATTCCAATTCATTCCTACACATATACCATTCTAAAACCCAAGTACACCTCTTGTTTCCAAAGTCTTGCACTCTAACTCATAACTAGAATTTCTAAGGTTCTCTTAGCCATGTTGCTACAGATTTTACACTCTTCCCCCTAGTTCTCTAAATACCATTTCAAGGCTATCAATCCTCTCCTCTCAACATTACAAACCCTAGGTTCTCCCATCACATTAAGTCATCTTACAACACTTGTTTTTCTACTAAAATTTCGCCATAACCTCCCCATAAACCTTACATGTCCCAAATCGTAAACTCTCACCAATTTCATTCCTAATCTAGCCACACCCCAAGGGGTCCTACCAGCACACAACTTCATTCAAAATCCACCAAACAACAATATAAACACAATTCCCAAATCACTTGGCTCCAAGGCCCTTAATTCAAATCAACATTTCACAAAATCCTACTAACCACAATCAAGCACATTATTGCTCCAGATTTTATTTCATCTTTTATCTTTCCCAAACCAATTCTAAAACCATTGATAAAGTCATTAAGGTAGTTTCTTACCTTAAATTCTCATGAGCTCTTTTAATTCTTCTCTTGCTCCTCCTCTTCTCAATTTCGGTCAAGTGGGAATGGAGTTGCCCAACTCCATCCCAACATTCAAGAAACATAAAAATATACTCAATTAATCACCTAAACCCTTAGGACACTTTAATTCAATGAAAGGGCTTAAAGCACATAGTTAGGGTTTTACCTTTTGGAGTGTTCAAGAGGGGTTTTCACCCATGAATCAAATGGAGAGTCCCACCACCATTGGAGGGTTGAAATGAAGCTCAAAAACAAGAGGAGAATAGGGTAAGAGAGAGAGCAAAAATCGGCTAAGGTAGGAAGGTGAAGAAAAGTGAGCTTTTCTTGAATATTTTTACCTTAGGAGAGATAGAGAGGACTCCAAGCTACAAGATGATGTGCTTTTCTCTTCCAATGGTCAAAACCCATGGGGGTCAACTTCATCCTTTTGGAATTTTAAAAAGAGAGAAGTGTAGAGGATGATGAGAGGAAGAAGAATATGTAATTTATTTTGAATTTGGAGCTTCAACGGAGCTTGTACAAGGGAGGCAAGTGGAGAAGCCATGGCTGTTTGGTGAAGCTCAAAATCGCCAGTAGGAAGGGGAGGAAGAAGAGGGGCTCACGATGGGAAAGGAAAAAGAATAAGAGAGAGGAGGGAAATGAGAGGAGAGAGGTATTTTTTTTTGCTTTTGTACTTTTCCTTCCTTTCTTTCTTTTTTCTTTCTTTCTTTATTAACTTAGTGTGTGAGAGAGAGAGCTGGCTCCCCTTTTAAAACCGGCCCCATATAAGTGAACCAGTTGGAGCGTTTTTCGTCTTTTACTGAAAACGCTCGTTATTTTACCCGGGTTTAGCACTATTTACTAACCAGGCCCGTTTTCCGGAATTTTCTTGTTTCTTTAATTTTAATGGCTCTTAAGCTTCCATTAATGTTTATTTATGGTTATTTGATGAACTATAATTTTTACGGGTTCGTTTGACCCCTTAAAGTCACGTTTTCGGATTTTCTCGAAAAACGTGCGCTAAAGCTTTATTAGCGTTTTTAATTCGTTTTATGGGTCCGTTTTCTTTGGCAATTATTCCCATATATTGCCTAGGCATTATTGAGCCTTTTAAATTAATTAAATACCCTTTTTAAGGTTATATTTATCCTAGGGTCACCTAACGCTCAATTTAGCGTTTTTCGCTGTTTTAAGCGTTTTCTTGTTTCTTTTGGATTTGTTCTTTTTACCAAAATTCATTAGGCACTAATAAGCCCTTAATATCATATTAGAGTAATTTAATCACCCTAATTAAGTTTGGGGTATTTCAGGGCCCGATGATCTGTAATCGCCATTAGAGATTTTATTCCGCGGTATTTGTTGTAAATAGGGGCGTTACAGAAATTGGTATCAGAGCGTAACTACGCTCTGATCCCGAGAAAACAAGCCGAGTGAAATACTTAGAATATAGGTGCACTTAAAACTGGGGAATTGGGGTAGAATTGGGAAGTGAGGACTCCAGTAAGGCACGACTCCTAACCCTTCTTGGAATTGTGAATGATTCCTTTACACACTTTTCTTTTATGAATGTCTGTTGAGTGTGATGTGTTGTTATACCGTTCCAACTAAACTATATATATATATAGTTTGGAACATCCTATATTAAGTACGATAAGATTTTGGTTGAGATAAACCAATATTAAGCTATTTTTCAAAGGCATACTCATGGAGAATGCATTGCTAAAAATGCAATCCTTTAAAAGCTACACAAATTCCTAGAATTTTAAAGAATACTTTG